>CP135533.1:4321880-4397923 GCA_032402905.1 Khaya senegalensis
CATATTTTGGGGAATCCGAATTTATCCCTTAAAACATTAATTATTTCAATTAAAATATTTACAGATTAGCAAATATTAAAAATATAAAAGAAAAATAAAAGTCAGAGGACAAATTTTGGTAGCACTGCTGGGACGGGATATTATTTTTTATATTTATGTTATTATTAATTATATTTTTTTAATACAATTTATATTATTAAAAATATTTGATTTAATAATTTTAACATATTTTTAATTATTACACATAAAATATAAATAGTTTATAATTTAATTTATTTATTAAATACTTATAATGTACTTTAACATAGGAGAATATTACTGTCCAAGATATTATAGCGGTCCATTTGACACTTGGCATGATCTTACTGGTGAATGCTCACAGCAGTACCTCATGTAAAAATAGATCTCAGTGCACCAAATAAACTAATCCTACTAGCGTTAGGAAAGTCACGAAGTTAGCGGAGAGTCGGTGCCGTTTTAAACTCTTGGCAACTAGAAAAGTCCCGAAGAGTCGGTCCCTTCCTATACAAAGAGATGAGGTCTAGGGTTTTTTAATTACTCTCTCTCTCTCTTTCACAGGCATCAGCAACTATGGCGGAGTGAAGATTGAGGAGTCGGTATGCATTCAAAGGTGTGTATTTCTTTTCACTACGAACTTGGATCTGTTATTAGTTAGTATTGCTTTTATTTACTGTTACTTTTGAACTTTGAAATTATATTATTGGTGGGTATGGTTAGTGGTTCCTTGATGAAGTTACAGTATTATAGAGTATTTGATTAGTTAATAAGCTTAAAGATGACGGTGTGGTGACCACGGTTGTTGTATGAATGACTTATTTAGTCATTTAACGACGACTGGGGGCAACTAATGCAATTATTCATCTTGCGTGAGCGGGGTGAATCTGATCATTGCTTAGTTTTTTTGTGGTTTGGCGGCGAGTATGTTGGTGTAGGTTGAGACAATATATTGGTATGAGCAATGCATATCAATATTTAACCAAAATTTAAATAGGAAAATTAGAGTTAAAAGTTCAAAATAACTAATTATATATTTTTAGAATTTTTTTTGTTTTCTTTCAACACTTCTTCATGGGCATCAAAACGTACTTTTATTGATTGGTCTAGCTATTTTTAGTTATAATATGCAATGAAAGGGGGTACAATAACTTACAAAAATTTAGAAAATGAATTGAAGTTTGGAAGATTATACAAAGATGAATATTATTTTGAAATTAACTTTTTGTTAATAAATATATTTATTATGAATAAAGTAAAAAAATTACACCTAAATTTAATATTTTTAAATATTTATAATTAAGTTTATATTACCTCCTTCGTGTTTTGACAGTATTTAAATTGCATCTAATGCTTTTTCAGTAGCACTCCTAGATAGAGTTAACCATAAAAAGGGTAAATTAGTATTTTTATTTTTATTAATTAATAAATTTTTATTATAAATAATATTTTTAGTTAAATTACAATCTTTTATTTTTATTATTGAGTTTTATTTTTATCAATGAGAGCCACTAGTGGTGTCAATTGGGTTGAGTGAGATCGGTCTTACTTACAAAAAGTAGGCTGATGTAGACTCAAGGGTTGGGCAGAATTCGATTCATCAAAATATAACTAGACCCGGTACAACCTATAGGCCCTATGTTCTAATAGACCATATTAAGTTAACCTGCAGGTCTTTATTAAAATAATAATATTAAAATATTTTAAAACTCGACCCTATTCTGGACTTCTACTATAAAGGGTCGGGTTGGATCCTAATTGGTCTGATCTTTTTGACATTTTTAAGAGTTATTGTGTTTCGGTCTGATCTTTTTAATACCTTTAAGAGCCATTGTGTAGCAATGTTAGTCTTGCAAGAGTATTGCACTATTACCTTAGCTGTGTGAGAGTGTTGCATATTTGTATTAGACCGTGTGTGACGGCTACACTAGCCATGCAAAAGCATTGTACTCTTGCATTAGGCTGTGTGACGGCAGTTCTAGCCGCGCAAGGGCATCATAATCCTATGCTGGGTGGCGCGACGACATTGTTAGTATGTCGTGGACGACGACACTAGATAGATGAGGGCAATGGCATGCTAAGTAATGAAGCTAGTCGTTCGAGGTTGTTACTTGCTTGCGTTAGACTGTGCAAGGGCTTTGCACGTTGGCTAGGCTGCACGAGGGTGTTACATGCTTACGCTAGGCCGTGCGAGGGCTTTTCACATTAGCTAGGCCCAACAAGGGCTTTGTGCATCTGTCCTAGGCTGCGCGAGGGTTTTGCACATTTGCTAGGCCGCACGAGGGCATTACACATCTTTGTTACATGGATTGTGCTAGGTCGCACAATTAAATAGGAGAGAGTCTTAAACAGTACGGTTTTATCACGTTAATATTACTGATATGGTGAGATTATCCAATTAATAAGAAAAAAATATATATTAATTGAGTTTGAATTAAAAAAATTAACAAAAAATTTCACATATTTCTTTCACTATATTAATTAAATGGTGAAATTTTTTATTAATTTTTTTAATTCAGACTTAATAAATATATTTTTTTCACCTTATTAATTAGATGATCTCACTATATCAGCAATACTGATGTGGTAGGACCGTCCTATATAAGATTCTCTCTCTAAATAGTTAAAAACAATCAATTTAAAAAGTTAGCAAATAATAATGAAATAATAACTAAAAAAACAAAATAAATTTACTTGTATAATAAAACTATTGAGTTTACCCTAACCAAAAAAATGTTCAATTTTTTTTATTAGGTATTAGAGCTCGAGTTACATTTAGAATTTAATGTTGAGTAAAAAAAAAAAAAAATAGTTACAATGAATTAGATTTGAGGTTTTAAATTTTGGTGCCTTGACTTTTTATCAAATTTTAAAAGAAAGTTTCAGGTGGAACGGTCATACCACGTTAGTGCAAGTAATGTAATGAGACCATCTAATTAATAAAAAAAAGAGAGATTTATTCATTGAATGTAAATAAAAAAAAATCAAAAATAAATTTTATAAAATTTTATTATTGCATTAATTAAAAGTATAATTTTTTTTAATTATGTATTATAACTCGAGTTACATTTAGAATTTAATGTTCAGTAAAAAAAATAGTTACAGCGGATCAGATTTGAGGTCTTAGATTTTAGTGTTTTGACTTTTTATTAAATTTTAAAAATATAGTACGATCATTCAATCAATAAAGAAAGAAAAATTTATTCATTAATTATAAATTAAAAAAGTCAAAAGTGTATTTTATAAATTTTTTTTACTATATTAATTAAAAGTAGCACTCATTTTTTTTTTTTATTTATAACTAATAAATAATTTTTTTCTTTATTAATTGAATGATTATATTATATTACTTATATTGATGTGATAGAACTGTTTGACTTAAGATTTTTTTATTTTAAAATTCTAATTATTTGTTTGTATTAGTATTCAATAACCGCAGCTGCGCATAATCTAGGAAGTGATGAATTTTTGAAAATATATGGTATAATTATAATATTTTCAAAACAAGAGAGTATAATATTAGTTTTTGAATAATTTATCTCTTTTTTAGTTATCCATTACTTTTATAATCTAAATTTTAATTTAAAGTCTTACACAATTCTATTTTATGATAAGTAATAGTTTTTTTAATTTGTATATTTATATGATGGATGGCAGCCGTTCATTTTGATTTTAAGGTGATGTGGCTGGCTATCCTGGTTTTTTAGGACACGTGGCAATCTTTTTTTTTTTTTTGCTGAATCTTATAAATTTAGTTAAAAGGATAACCGTACCACAATGTCTTCTTTTCCATCCAAGCTATTATAATTTTACTAAGTTCTTATACGTCCCTTTTCGATTGTTTTCAGTGAGACTTAATTGGACTTGCTGGAAGAACTTACAATGGTTTCTTCAAAAACACTCGCAAACGGGCAAGATAAATGTCTTTTACAAAACCTTAGACGTCCAAAAGTTAGTGCTGTTCGTACATTTCCAGAAGGATGTGGAGTGCTAGCCTCGTCTAGAGCGAATTCAAGAGAGAGTGATCCCCATCACCAGGCAAAACCATTGGAGAATGATTCTCCCCCTCACTTGGTCCCCAGGAAATACCCACCTCGAAGAATTTTGAACGGTATTTATGTACGCAGAGATTTTCCGGTTGGGTGTGGAAATCAAAGGATAGATCAGTCATTTCACTTAAAAAATGGAAGTGAATCTATGGTGGAGGTTCAAAATAAGCCTATAGAAGTAATGGGCGTTTGTAAAGAGGTTCAAAATAAGCCTATAGAAATAATGGGCGTTTGTAAAGAGGTTCAAAGCAAGCCTATAGAAATAGTGGGCGTAGGTAAACGTTCAGAAGTTTATGGTGCAACTGATTTTGAACATGAGAAGGTGAAGGGGGTTCTGGATTTGTTTCGCGAGATTTTCAACAGGCTCGTGGAAGAGGATGCAGCAAAGTCAGGATTGTATAGAAGTCCTACTTTAAAATTTCTTTTGAAGGCGGCAATGATTCTCCGAAGGAAGCGCAAATGGATTAACATAAACAATCAATTAGGTTCTATCCCTGGAGTTGAAGTGGGTGATAAGTTTCAGTGGATGAGTGAATTAAGTGTTATTGGCCTTCATCATCAGTTTTTAAATGGTATAGATTTCATGAAACTGGATGGAAAAATATTGGCAACAAGTATTGTTGATTCAGGACGTTATGCCAATGATGCGGAATCCTGTGATGTCTTGATTTATTCAGGTCAAGGTGGAAACCCTATGGTTTCAAAAAGTAAGGAAATTGAAGATCAAAAGCTTGAACGAGGAAACTTGGCTTTAAAGAATAGTATGGAGGCAAAAACTCCTGTAAGGGTCATTCGCAAAAGGTCCAAGTCTAGCTATGCAAGTGGTAGAAAGATTAGCAATATTGTCTATGTTTATGATGGCTTGTACCCGGTGGATCGTTATTGGAAAGAAAGAGGGCCATTCGGTAAACTAGTATTTAAATTCATGCTAAGAAGGATAGTAGGGCAAAATAGAAGAAGTAGGGAAGAAATGAGTGAATCAAAGGAATGGACGATTGTGAATGAGGATGCGTATAATGAGAATATACCATTATTAACTGGATGATACATGAGGTATGTAAGACTTGAGATATTTAACTGAGAATGTTGAATAATTGAGTAGAATATTTGATTATCTTATTTTGCGATTAAGACATCAGCTCTAAAAGTGGTTTTTGGTGTTATTTTGAGATCTTATATCTTCTAACCGGTGGTGGGAAACTTTGGATAAGCTCGGTAATATGTACCACTCCAACTCCCCCGAATTGTTCGGTTCTCCCTGACGATAAAGAGCTAAAAAATTTATTATTTTTATTCCTGTTTTAAAAATAAATAATTTTATATCTAATTGTATAAAAGCAAGTGTGAATTTATGAAACTTTGGATAAGCTTGGTAATATGTACTGGATTATATTAAAAAAATGTATTTGATTAACTCGATCATAATTTATTAAATTTAATATATTAATATATTTTGCATGAAGTGAATATGTATTTTTATCTTTTGTTTCTATTATGAATATCAATCATCTTTTTGAGAGAAAAGTTGAGTATATTTTAAATAAAAAAGAATTTATAGTTAAATTAAAAAAAAAAGAGAAAATTTTAAGAATCATATTTTTATATAATTATAAATAAATTGTTGACGATTAAGTAGTCATTTTGAAGGCAAACTACAAGTTCTACTATTTTCTTCATTGATGTTTAATCGATAGAAAGTTGGTGATTAGTGTTGGCAAAAATTTTGATACGAAATGGGGGGCTCACTCCAGGTGGAATTGAAAACCATTTTATACCCAAATTTGAAAATGGGGTGAAGACAAGGATATATTTCTATCCTTATTTTCAAATAGTTATAGGCATTCTTAGACATTTATGTATAGTTTATATCTGATTATTTTCGACTTATTCTCGAATAATTATAATATCTTTGTTCTTGACTGGTCTTCAAATAAAGAGGAGCATATATATCTTTATAGTTTTCATACCTGATTATTTATTTATTTTTTTAATTTCTTGTATTTTTTTTGAAGTAATTAATTTAGTTAAGATTTCAATTGTTTTGATCAAATGATAAACAAATATGATGAAATATTTACAACTAACATTAATATAATTCTTCTTCACTATTTATTTATAAATGCTTAAAAATAAATCTATAAAATATAATTGTCTATCATAATATATAAGATTCACAAAATATATGAAAAAAATAAATAAATATACATCTTTAATACAACCCAAAAATAAATAAAGACTATTAAGACAAAAAACTTAAAAAAGTAAAACTATTTTTATTAGGATTCTAATGATCAAATACAATTTAATTCAAGCAAATAGAATCGAATTCTAGTGTCAGAAAAAAAGGTTGAGCTAAAATACAAAAATCAAATTGAAAAGGCTTTTACCGGCTCCATTTGATGGTTAGAATAAAGTTAATTGTATTGTACAATAATAAATTGAATAAAAATTTGTACTATATTTAATGTAATTACATATAATTTATAAGTTTATTTGTATTTAGTATAACATGTCAAATTATATATAAGCTAACATGTGTTTGGTTAAAATTAAATTAATATTTATTAAATGAATAGAAAATATAAATATGAAATTTATGAATTAAAAAAAATTAAAGAATCAAATGAATAGTGCATAATACATATATTAGAATTTGTTAAATAATAATTAAATATTTATTTTTATATTGTTTTATATATATATATATATATATATTTATGTGATAAATGAAAAAAAAAAAAAATTACAGTGGAAGATAGGCGGAACAATCAATGGAGAAAGAAAGAATTGTTACATAAAAAAAAAAAAAAAAAAGGAAAGATAAAAGACTGCCAAATCAGAGAAAAGGCATTGACTCGAGTGAATAAATCTAAAAAACAATAGAATGGAAGAATGTTGCCGTGAGAGAAGGCTGGCTGAATTAAGGTAGTGTTGTATTAAATTATTGTACCGTCACTAATCTTCACAATAACGTACAATCCAGCCTTAACTATCGAATTTAGTAGTGCATGCAATGTATGTGAATTTTATTTTATTTTATTTTTCATGCATGATCAAATGATTCTCATCAAGCTTCTCTAGCAATAATCGAATGATACGAATATTAGCATTACAACTGTCGACAATCGAGGTAAAAATCTTACATTTGATATTCAATTGCATTAACATTCATACAAATGCATTGCATATAATACAATCGTGTATGAAGCATGCACTTGTATGAATCCACAAAAAGTAAATTAAGCAATTATAAACATGTAACAGTGCAAGATTAAATCACCTTACTGCAACAAAATAAAATACAAATAATTAATTGAACTTGAAAATGTTACCTTAGAATTTGACGTCTCTCCACTTGATACATGTCTTTTATTTTCCTTCTAATGGTATTACTAGAAATTTTCTTTCACAGTGGTTGAAGGGAAGGTAAGACATATCTAAACCTTGGTGCTTCACACAACTTATAGGATACTCGTGCAAAATAATCATTTGGATGATCTTCTTTTCAGCGACATCGGGATCAAATATATAAAATTTCACTTCCTCATCCTTCAACACTGTCAACTTATTCGCATAATGATCCATGGTTATTTGATTTCAATTCGGACAAGTTTTAAGATGGTCAAGTAAGTGTTTAATTCCATCTTTAGGCTGTGCTACAAGTTGCACCTTGTAATAATTGCAATATGATTTTGGTACCCCGCTAATTTCTTTCTTTTCCATATACAACTATGCTTAAGGTCTCATAATCTTTTTCTTTTCTCTCGAGTGTAGTTAACTCTCGTAACTTAAGTCTTCATCTACGAATATTGGAACCTACAATAACACTATAAAACAAAAGCAGCACTCATTAAAATAAATAAAAATATCATGTTCAAGAAATAATCACATTCATAATAACTAATAAATGATTTTAAATTAAAAATATATACATATATTAAATAAACAATATCAAAAAATAAAAATAAATTCGGTTATTGCTATATGACAACCCAAGAAGTACACAAATGCAGCAAAATAAAAATTAAATTTATTTATTTTTTAATTCTATTTATAATGTAAAAATCATAACGGGATAGACGGATAAGTCAAGTTAAGAAGTTCAATCCCTATTCTTGTACGAAAATAAAATTAAAAATACAAAATTATCTCGATCTCTAATTTAATATAATAAAAGGGTTTAAATTAATTCTCATTCTTGGTCTGAGCAAGTATGACCCCCATCCTTAATATATAAATTCAAAAAAGATCGTAAGAATAATATTTAAGGATTAAAAATTTTATACATGAAATGATAAGGGATAATGGTAAATCAATGCAATTGATGAGAATCAATAATGTGGATCATGAGGTAATTATATAATAGTCTTACATAAATTTATATCCTATAATTTAATTTTTTATAAATCTTAATTACATGAAGATTTTTAATTATAGTATCAGGTATATAAATTATGGTATAAACATGTTCAAAAAAATTAGATGAAATAATATTATATCACTATCACACATTTTCTAGTTTTATGAGAAATAAATTATATAAAATATATTATAGTATTTAAAAAAAGAAAAAAAATTATATTGATAAAATTTGTATAAATATAAATATTTATACATAATTAACCTTAATTTCAATCATCAATTGTTGTTATAACATTAAAAATTATCTCTAGAAAACTTTTATTAATGTAATTATTAACTACATATATTAACATAAGAGTAAGCCATTTATCTTTAAATTTTTGTTTTCTTTCTCTTCTCTCTCTGATTTTTATTGCTTCTTTGGTCCCTATTTCTGCTGCTTCTTCCCTCAGTACCCAATTCGCAAATCTTGTTTCCATACCGCTCTCATGTTTTCTCTGTCCCTTTTCAGTGCCAAAAATAAAAGGCATTCTTTTTGTATAAAAAAAAAAAAAAAAAATCTTTTTATCCTATACACTACCTCCTCCAATGTTTTTTTATTACTTAAAATCTAGTCACTTGTTAAACTGATTACTGCGTGTCCTCTTTTTTGCTCGGTTGGCCATGTTTAGAGCATATTATAGGTGATCAGTTTTCAGTTGGGCTTCTTTTCTGAGGTTTGCTTTCTTTGGGCTTACTGCATGTCAGGGTACCTAATGCAAAATCCAATACTAAGTAACCGCTTTGATTTCCTGATTCACATTGGGCAAGGACAGAAAGGAAGTTAAGAATTTGCATAATGGCCCAAGAACTGTAACTTTAAGGTGTTCAACATCTGTGGATTTATTCCTACTCTATCTGCAGGTGCGTCCGGAGTCTTCCTATGAATGCCCAAATGCGACAATGTACAAAGAAGTAATATTACGGCAGGAAGCAGCAGTAACGATACATAATCAAATAACATGATTTGCAACATTAACAGCTAAATACATTTGCCTGAGTTGCTTTGCCACATCAACCATCGCTAGCCTATCTGCCGGTGATTTCTAGATACATTTTAAGGCAAGTTGTGCAAAAGCTTGCAGTTGCTGCTCTTTCCCAGAACAAGACTTATCTTCAACTATTATAGGATCTACTATCTCATCAAATTCATTGTTTTGAAGATGTGTCATGACGGTGTCCATTGAAAGGAATTCATCCTTTCCAGTCAGAAGCTCGATTAGCAACATACCGAAACAAAAAACATCGCTCTTCTCGTTGCATAAACCAGTTATAATGTACTCGGGTGCGTAATATCTTCTTTCTCCGAACATTTCACTAGTTACGTGGGTTTCGCCTTCTGGAATAAATCTGGACAATGAAAAATCAGAGAGTTTGGCCACATTTTGTTCATCGCATAAGATATGTGATGAGTGGATATCTTTAAAAACAATGGGCCTGCGGAATCCAATATGAAGATACGCCACTGTATTAGCTATCTCCGTTGCAATTTTTAACCTAGGTGTCCATCGTAATGGCTCAGAATGAGGTCGGTGAAGACAGCGAAGACGATCAGCAAGGGTGTCATTTTCTACAGATTCAAACACTAGTGTGGGAGCTTCAGTCTCTAAGCAACATCCGATCAACTTCAAAACATTTTTGTGGTTCATTTGTGAAGCAAATACGATATTATTAAAGCTCGATCTTTCTCCATAATTCCTCCAAACCTCATAACAGATATTGGACGGTTTTGTAGAAAACCTTTGTACAATCTGTAGCGATCATATGCCCTGACTTGACATCTATCGTAGTTGTTTGTTGCTATCTTGAGCTCTTTAGCGGATAAATCACGGATAGGATTCCGTTTACCATCACAACATGTAATCAACTCTTCTAATAAAATTTTGCCATTCCTCATGAATGTTGTGTTATGATTTTCCTGATTCTTTTTTCTGAATAAGCAATTCATGTTACCTATTCACAAATCCATGAAATGCGAACATATGAACATATCTAACGCGAGGAAAACAATATATGCAAATATATCTTTCAAGATGTGGGTTATATGCAAACTGTAAATTGGAAGTAAATTAACATGTAAATAGAACATGTTCAAGACAAAAAAGAATTAGAAAATACAAAGCATCTGAGGTACAGAATTAATTACCTGTTGATGGACAATTCTATGGGAAACAAGAACAAGAAATTGTGAAGACGGAGTTTGAGAGAGCTCTATGGAACTGGAAGTTCTATGCAAAATTGTAGTAGAATATAAAGAAATTAATATAACCAGAAACTATGTTGTTTGCAAGTATAGAAGTCTTCACAGTTAACCATTATAAAGAGAAATTTGTAGTAATGAGAACAAGTTGTGAGATTAAACAACAGATCGATACATTTGCCTGAGTAGCTTTGCCACATACATCATTGTTGGCCTCTCTAGCGGCGATTCATTGACACATTCCAGGATAAGTTGGACAAAAACTTGCAATTGCTGCTCTGTCCCATGACATGAACTGTCTTCAACGATAATAGGATCTACAATCTCGTTTAATCTATTATTTTCAACAAGTTCCTTCACATAATCCAGCAAAGGACAATCATCGACTGTTGCAAAGGGGTCAGGACTATAGTTTCTCTTCCCAGTCAAAAGCTCAAGTAGCAACATACCGAAACTAAAAACGTCGCACTTCTCATTGCAGTCAGCTGTAATCGAGTATTCAGGTGCAAGATATCCGTATGTTCCC
Organism: Khaya senegalensis; assembly: GCA_032402905.1. NCBI lineage: Eukaryota > Viridiplantae > Streptophyta > Magnoliopsida > Sapindales > Meliaceae > Khaya > Khaya senegalensis. The sequence goes on from CP135533.1 coordinate 4,333,072, forward strand.
ATCACCCGACGATCGCTTATGTGGGTTTCGCCTTCTGGAATAGATTCGGCTATTGAAAAATCAAACAGTTTGGCAACATTTTGTTCATCCAATAAGATATTTGACGGTTTGACATTTCTAAAAACAATAGGCCTGCGGAATCCAATATGAAGATATGCCACTGCATTAGCTATCTCCATGGCAATCTTAAACCTATGTTCTAAAAGTAAAGGCTCAAAATCCTGTGCATGACGACTGTGGATACGATCGGCAAGGGTGCCATTTGCTGCGGATTCAAAAACTAGGGTGGGAATTTCAGTATCTAGGCAGTATCCAATCAACTTTAGAACATTTTTGTGAATCATTTGTGATGGAAATACAATGTTATTATAACATTCATCTACTGCACACCTGCTATGACGATTTCCATACCAGTACATAATTGAAACAGGGCGGTTCTGCAGAAAACCTTTACACAATTTATAGTCTTCACGTACTATAACTTGATGTTGACCAAAGTTGTTCGTTGCTATCTCGAGCTCTTTAGTACAGAAACTACGAATTGGATTCCATTTACCATTACAGGAGGTAATAAGCTTTTCCAATAAAAGTGCTCCATTCCTCACAAGTATTGTGTTATCTTTCTTTTCTTGATTGTTTCTTCTCAATAATGAACGCATTCTACCTATTCACAAATCCATGAAACGCTTTCACTTGTAACTCATAGGTAAAATAAAAAAATCTATCCTCGATAAAATCGGACTAGGAATATATCCTTGTAATGCTTGTATATCTGTATGCAATCTATTATGGGAGTTCCTAGGGAAAACTGAAAGTAAAATTTTCATGCATACATAGATAGTTCCTGATTGGAGTTTTTATCAAATACATAGCTGTGATTAGTTGTTAACAAATAACAATATATAAAACAAATAGATCTTAATCATACATCAATAAATGTGTATATATGTTGACGGATATTTCAAAGTTCAGGTAAATTCAGAGGAGAGGAAATCCCAATTGTACATAGTCATGTCAAAAAAAGAAAAAAGAAAAAACAGCTTAGAAAGAAGATTTACCTGTGGATGCCGAGCGAATTCGGGTATCAAGATTAAGCAAACGCAAGAATGAGTTGGAAGAGAGCTCTGGAATCGGCTGATATGTCTAAAATTGAAGCATATCGTGAAGATATGCAAACCAGAAAACGCGTTTGTGTTTTCTTGTATTTTATGGAAGTCAACCGTCAATTGTGGAATATATAGTCAAGACATGATCGCATTTAGCCACAAGGAAATTTCCCTGTCGACTCTCGACAGTTTCCGTGTGCATGATACTATGAGCCATGAAAAAGGTTGTAACTTGTAATAAATGAAAACAATAAAATTGTTAATTAAACAAAAATAAATGGGAGAAAAATCCAATCTTTATTTTGTAGTAGTAGTACAGAATATACTTATACAGACAGCAACTAGTACATCAAGGAAATCGTAAACACCAAAGCAAATGGAACTACATAGCTTACATTACACACCATGCATGTATCTTAAAACTATGGCTATTCATGTTGTCCTATTAGAACATGCAAACCAGGTTTCCAAACAAATTCATCAGCCATGGTGGTTCCTCTCTCTAGCTTCTAAATGAGGCCAGCGATTGCCATAGGCACCACCCGAGCCACCGTTTCCTCTACCAAAGCCACCGCCGGCAGAGTTCCCAGACCCATACCCGCCGCGATGACCGCCACCACCACTCCCAGACCCATACCCGCCACCATGAGCACCACCACTCCCAGACCCATACCCATATCCTGAACCCGAACCCGACCCGGAACCAAACCCAAATCCAAAACCTCTTCCAAACCCATTGGGTGATCTTCCCGAGCCTGACCCATAACCCCAGCCACTCCGTGGGCCTGAACCCCAGCCCCAACTGTAATCCCAGTGCGGCCCATGGCCCGAACCGGTAGCTCCTGAAGAATCGGACGGCCCGTTAGTTCCCATGGACATTTCAGCAGAGGTTATTTTTTTCTCTGCAGTGGCTGAATTACCACCGCCGCCGCCAACAATATTAAGAGCAAAAGAAGCTTCAAAGAGGAAGAAGCAAAAGAGAGTGAGCTTGAAAATTTGAACGGTGGCTTGCATTGTTGGTGTTAGTGGGTGTATTTGGCCCTGCTGAGATTTTTATTTGTGGCGAGTCTTGGGAGTTATGATGTTATGCACTTCAAAAAAAAAGAAAGTGGAAATTTATAGTGGTTATGATAATGATATGGCCACCCGTCATGGCCATTTACTTTTTAATGGTACACATGTCGGCATTTTAGAATTTACCCACAGCAAAGAAAAGAAAGGAAAGAAAGAGAGGTTGATGAAACGCACCACCGCCTCACACTAAATTAATGTTAAACTTTGATTGGATGATTATGAGCAATAATTATGTTACTTTTATCCATAAATGGACTCTTAAAAGACTTTCAAACCATACCTTAATCTCGTATAGATATAGGACTTGACTAATTTACTAGGAAGACAGGAACTCTCAGTTTGAATTGTTATGTTCCGGTTGAAGAACTTGGGGATGCATGCACTAAAGAAATTCTTATCTGATAGTCTTCAGTTGAAGATATTTTGACAGAATTTCTAGTTTACAAACAAATTAAGACCATGTTTTCGGAATTGGAGGGAAACGGATGGAAAGGATATTTTAGTGGTAACAGCTTTAACCCGCCATGAGACATAGGACACGTGGCTACGTAAGCATGGATACTAAATAGCACCTTTCTCTTTCGCCTGTATTATTCATTCGTGGGCTTAGTTGGAAGTAAACACTAGAAAAAGGCTCTCTTCAAGTGGGCAGATTGCTAACTTTCACTTAGTTCATTTTGTTTTGATGAGACTTATAATGGACCTGATCTTGACAAGTGTACATCTTTTTTAACGATCGTCTTCTTTGAAGTAGGAAATTTTGAGTGCGCTTACCAGATTTACCTGTTTTGATCAGGAGGCACTTAAAAAATATCCGAGGATCTTATAGGCATTAAGCACATGTACCACAATTTCACTTTATTCTGCCATCGATTGTCTTCTCTATCCAATTTGGTATGTATATTCCACCTTTACCTAATATCAAATCAATTTCGATGTTAACTCCACTAATCTACTTTCCATCTTAAGAAAATGTCTAGCATCCATTGGACTATTTAACTAAAAGTAAAGGATAAAAGGGTTTCATCTTTTAGTTTGTCTAGCATAAAATTGTAAGTCTTTTTAAATATGAGAAGAAATCAATCTCTTAATTTCTTATGTTATTTTAAGAAATTAAATTAATTAGATTATATTTTCATATTTTAAAAAAAATGTTCACTAATTGAATCAAAATTTGAATAAGATATACGTAGGGGGAGAAGAAGTGGAGGCAAAGGATGGTTTAGCTTAGTTTCAACTTGACGAAGTGGATTATAGGCCCAAGTTTTGAAGCTGCCAGGAATCGAAGGCACATTGTTGGTACCACCTTGCTCATATTGACATGCACCTCCACTCACTTCTCTCCTCTTAAAAAGTCCAAAACCAACACAATTTTGTACTACCTTGGTTTTTTTTTGGGTCCCTCTTAACTAGCCCAACTTTGTGGGGTACTTTGTTTTCCATCCTCAGTCACATGCACCCATTAGCAAATACCGTTGCTACTCAAAGGGACACTTGAGTAGACCTTGGCCCAACTCATGTGCAATATTGCAATAAGATCTCAATAATTCCTTTGTTTTTATGAACTTTCAATAATGCTTTAGTTGAAAATGGTATTTATTATAAGCATTTGTTTGACAAATCTCTATTGGTCAAATTAAAGAGAAACTGTATGAAGATTATTGGAGCCAAGGAGACACAACACCACTTTGGTGCCTAACAAACGATTACATAGTAATTAGCACAAGTAGAATCTAACTACTGCAACAAAAACTTGCAGAGAACAATGAAACCCAAATGAAATTAATAGTGGGATGGCAAATTGTGACTAAATGTTTTTCCTGTTTTATTTTACACTTTCCTAATGTCCTTAACCACTAATCGATTATTATACTTCATATATCATCACCTCTTAATCTTTAAGAATTACAAATTAATTATATAATATATTTATATTTATATAATCATTAAGATTAAAAAATATGTAATGTGAATTGATTTGGACAAATTTTCAAATTGTATTTTTTTCATATTTGTAAGACTCATGTTATCACCTTTATGAATATCGTAGTTAAAATTATAATGCATAAATCAATGACTAATAGTCAAGTTAGCATACTATTAAGTCATAAAAAATACTGCTATCTATCATGTTAATTTTTTGTCATGTTAATTGACATATGACAACCTGCATTTAGAACAATTATGTAAAATCAATGATTGATAACAATAAGGTTTTGTATATTATATCTTCACAATAATCCATTTTACCTTTTTTTTTTTTTTATTGAGAATATCGCTTGCCACACAACTCTTTTTATTGGGAGCATCATTACTGTTCATGATCAATGCACTGTAAAAATAATCAGTAGAAAGTTCTTCGCTGTATGGAGATAGAGAGTAATGTTTATATAAAGTTGTAATAGTATACAACCATACTATTTTTTGTGTTGTAGGAAGTGTGTCACCGTCTTAGTTACTATCTTCTAAGAAAACCAACAGATGTGATATGCTATTTTGGTATTGAATAACAGGCAACAATGTAGGTTGTATTGAAGCTCTACAATACAAAGTAATAGAAAGAAGGTTGAAACTCCCAAATTAAGTGACATCAATATTCAACCCACAAAAAAAGATTACGTCTTTGTCATTTCTTATTTTGCTCAGTCGTATACTGGTGATAGATGATACACTAAATCTCTAAACTAATCTTATTCTAATACAAAATTCTATTGAATTTATCCGACCATATCATATAACTCATTAAGAAACTTTTGATACTCAATATTCTTTAGTACGCCAAGCGACCAAGTTTAACCACCCTTGTAAGTCTCACCACCATCCAACGATTTCTCCCCAACCCTCCAAAGCGAATCAGTAGCTAAGCTTCTTGTGTAATTATGTTAAGCACAATATTGTCTTCATTAAAAACATAGTGCATAATTCAAAAAAATTTAAAAAAAATTAAAAATTTATCATAATTTAAAATTTTCAAGTATTTTAGTGAAAAAAAACCCTCAAATGCTTGAAATTTACCTTACAAAATCAGCATGTCTATAAATTATAGTCTTAATTTTTTTAAAAAATAATAAAAAATTAAATTAAATAAAATATTTAGAGTTTTATTAAAAAATATTTATATATTAATTTTATTTTTAATTTTAAATATATTAATAATATAAAATAAAAAATGCAATACGAGGATGAAGATATATCTTTATTCCTGACCCATTTTTAATTTTAGAGATAAAATTGTCTTTGATCTCTACCTTAAACGGGACAAACAAATCTTCACAAAAAATTTTTGTTATCTTTAAATATTAGTGATATTTTTATTTGATATTTAAAAAATATATATTAAAATAATTTTTCATAAAACATTCAAGACTAGACAAGAAATTTTGGATCATTTCGTCTCATCCTTAAGTATTGTCCAGATATTTTATATCTATAGCATAAAACATAAATTTATATATATAAATTTGAACGTGAGATATATATTTAAGAACATATAATAGATTAAGCAGTTGCAGACGTGCCTCGTTAATTATAAACTCTCCTCAGCAAGGAGTAATTCTATATTTGATTATAATCTTATATCATCCTGGTTGAAATTTTACTTCGCTCCGGCAGCAGGATCTCCCTCACTTGCGCCCGCGTTACCACCTTCAAGGCTGGATAGGCAGGAGCACTGGGATCATCAGCCGATGTACTGGGAGTGCACGAGATATCTGCAGGCCTGCTCTTATATTTACATTTGCATTTGGATTTCTTACGCTTCTTCCTTTTCTTTGTTTCAGCGACGTCGGCTTCAGAGGGCGCCAGATCAGAAGCGAAGACCAGCAGCGCAGCAAGGGGCGCCACCAGAGTAAGGGAGAAGATCAGCAGCGCCTTGGTACCTTCCTCTATTTCTTTTATATCGAATATGTTTATCAATCTAAACTCTTTCAATTCTTTGTTATACTGTGAGTAACAACTAACGATTTTCATCATTCTTATAGCACCGCATTTTTCGAATCTAAATTTTTTTATAAATAGTCATATCGTCAGATAAATATTCTATCAATGGAAAAATAAGCTAGCTAGGGAATTTAATTTAAAGCTAGTTTTGTTGTGAACTATCCTCCAGGCAAATATCATTTGTTTGATGGAATTAGAGAAATGCTAACCTTTCTGGCAATCTCGAGGATGAGAATGCGATGAGAGAACATAACATGAGGCATGAAATATATATGAAGTAACTAATTAAGATGGAGTTATGGTACCGTCTTGAGTTAGTTAATGATGCCTTACCTAACAAAAGAACTAATATTAAAGGATTAATTCTCACTAATTCATAACTAGCCGATATATGTTTATACCTAAGAAGATTAATTTGGACTGCTAGTATAAGGTCATTTCTCTATTCATCATGTGGTGACATAAAAAATTTACTATTCAAATTTCGCTTGTGTCAAAATTAAATACGACTTATATGATTTGTATTTATATAAGAAAACTAAAATTATATTATATTATTATTCTTAAAATTTAATAATGTCCTCTTTAATAATAAATCTATACAATAAATATTTTAAAATTATAACTATCAATTAAAAGTTTAATTCGTACTTATGAAGCATGCCTTAACATAAATTCATAAAATTTTTATTTTCCTTAAAATCTAATATTTGCCCTCTTCATTGATCTACCTCTGACAAGGAGAGATCAACTTCAATATTTGAAAAATTATACTTCCATTATTTTAAAATTTGTAAGAGTAATTTAAAGTATATTTTAAAATGTAGTTAAATAACCTTGCCCATTTCAAATTTTTGAATATCTTAATTATTCTTATTCTACGTAATTAAATATAATTTTTTAATAAGTTAATTTAGATTTTATGTGTCATGCCTCGACCCTCGGAATTGACATGTGACAACCGCCGTGGACCCTCAAGTTTTATTCTATTGACTAGGAATGCATTCAGAAAGTCCGCAAAACATAAATGAAATTAAAAATAAGAAAAAATATAAAACACCTCTTACAAACAAATACAAAATCAAATAATCATATACAACTCATTAAATCAAAACATATTAAATTTTCATCGAGCATCCTTGCAACATTTCAAATAATGAAAATATAAAAATTTGAATCCTTTCGATTCAAACAACTAAAATATAAATATATATACATATATATATATATATATATATAACACATCAAAATAATAAATTTTAATAGACCTAATGAATGTAATGTGAGTCAAGTTACCTATATTCAAGTATCAAAGCGAACTTTAACCGTCACCTATGATCAACTAATTTTCTAGATTTTTAACTTGAAATGGTGGAGTGGGGGTAAGTATACAACTATACTCAGTGAGTAGACTATTCACAATAATTAATCAAAGAGGGGGAGATATAAAGATACTAAATCTGTTTTATAAAACAATATGGCATTCTTTCCCAAATGTACACTCTAATTTAGGCCATATACCTAAGACTACCAGTGGATTTCATTTTAAACAAAATATAAAGTTATAATTATCACATGGCAATAATAATAAAATTTTTATTTTTATTTATACCATACTTCGAAATTAATTTTTCAAAAAAGTCATATGTCAATTGCAAAACATAACCCACTGGTGTTAACTCAAGCTATTACATGGTGATGCTCAAGATTGTCCTCGCAATACTTGGTCTAAAACCATATCAAGTTATAATAATTATATCAATATAAAATACACTAAGAAAGCACATTAAAATTTATCTATCACTTCTATCTCATTCAGTTTTTATTCACTCATGTGTCTTAAAGGTCCTTTATAAACTACACGTTGTAGCTATAAAAATATCCACCCCTTCTGCCCCACTCCCCTTCCCCCCCCCCCTCTCTCTCTCTATATATATATATATTATATCAGCCCAAGGCTACATCAACATCACAACAATGCATAAATAATATAAAATATTTAACCAAACATGCCTAAAGGACATTTTATAATTCAAAATTTACTTTACATATTGATGATTTGATAAAGTCTCACAGGTTAATTATATAGCGTTATATAACCTAGCATGCCTTAACATAAATTCATAAAATTTTTATTTCATAACCCTTTCAAAAGCCAAGATCATTAGTTGTATAAAATAATAATATCATTAACAAAACATTGCTCTGTTATGTCCCCAATATCTCAAAATCAAGTTTTATAAAATAATTTTATTAAAACCAATTTTTAAAAGTAAATTATTGAAATAATTTATATCAAAATATTATTCTTAATAAATTTAATATTTGAATAATGCACTCACTTTTTTAGGGAGGATATACACTCCTTTATCCATTTCCCTCATTAGCTTGCTCTCGTCCACAAGTAGCATTAGTCTAAACACATATATATCTAATATTATTAATATTTAACTCTCATAATATTCATTTATTAGAAAACATATACATATTCCTAAATCAACATATAAATTAACCCTTTAATCTCTCAAATTCATTTTAATTCACCATACAACCTTTAGTTCAAATCTAACCTTCAAAAATAGTTTGATTATTTTGAACATCTTAGAGTTGGATTCTTGAACTATGGTCACTTTAAAACATAAATTAGATAAATTAATCCTTCTAACAATATTTGAATACTTAATTTGGATATCAATTGGGTTCTAAACCTAGTTCACAAGATAGGGCAGAAAACAGAAATTCTGATAAGGGTAGATTACCCTACACATGCAAAAAATTTGGGGCCTTGTTTGACTGAATAAATGTACTTAAAATCTAACTTTTGAGTACTCGTTTCAAAGGTTTTCAAGTTTACTTTAATTGTGACGCTAATAACTTTTTCATTAAAATACCTCTACTTTCCTCAATTCTAGAAAAACTATAGTAAGGTTAGTTTACTTTAAAATTATTTTACCGTCAACTACTATTTAATACATTACTCATTTGATTTGTAGTAAATCTCTAAACTCAATATTTTTTAAAAAAACTTCAAAACAATCCTTCAAAGTTGTAATTCAAGCCTCAGAACACTTCTTAAATCAAAATTCAAACTCAACATTAACAAAACTCTATTTTGACACCAAACCGCAAACTCTTGTCATTTAATAGATTTTCATGTAACAAAATCTTATGAAAATGTCTCTGCACTCTCATACTATACATAATCATCCTCCAATATTAAAATCAAGCCCAAACTCAAAGGCATAACATTAATACAAAAATATACAATTCCACATAAACATAAATTTTCTCAATTAAAATTAAAATTGACAAAAATTAAAGGTTACAAAATACATACCCAAGCTCCCTATATGTGATGAAAATGAATTTGATGATGGAAATCCATTATTTGAATTTTGGATGTTTGAAAAACATGTACTTTGACTTAAAAATTTCTAACTAAAATTAATAATTTTCTTCAATCTTTTTAAGGATTTATGAAGGTAAGCATTTGGGGATGATGTTGTAAGATTAATTTCATAAGAAAATGGTTCGAAAATATTAAAATTTTAGAAAGAAGAGAGGACGAAAACAGGAGAAGAAAAGAAAATGGAAATGGGTTTCTTGCATTCTGGCAAGGAAGAAGGGTTTATATAGAAATTAAAAATTTTCATTCAAGTCTCCATCTTTTAATTACACAAAATTTTTAACTCTTTTTCTTTTCTATATTTAGGTCCTCCTAATTAAAAATTAATTTATAATTTTTGAAATATTTTCTATATAAAAATTTTAAAATAACAACTTTTATATTTAATATAGAAAATAAATAAATAATAAAATAAAATAAAATAAAATAAATTAGAATAATATAAAATAAATTTTAAAAAATTCAAATCTAAGTATTAAAAAACTAAATTGCCCTTAAAGTCTAAAAAACAAGTATTACATTATGGTTGTGTATTATGGTGAGATCATGAGAACATGATATCATACTTTGTTAATTCTGCTTTTCTAGCATATATAAGATATTAAACAAAGAGAGAAAAGCATATGTAGATAAAAGTAAAACAAACCATTAATTTAGGCTTTAAACTCAGCTTTTTTGACATAGGATATTGGAAATCCAACAAAGTAAAACAAAGAGAGAAAGCAAGGAAATTTAAACATAGTATCAATATATGAAACAAAATACAAAGATGATCTCTCTAACCTGCTCCACCAATGGCTGCCTTGGAACAGCCAATACAAATGGTTAATTGAAATCCTAAAATTAGGACTTCCAATTTAAAATCAGTTATATACTATTATTGATTTTTTTAACTTAATATTTGACTTTAAATATAAACTAAGATAGACCAAAACATGAGGGTATTGTTAATATTAACAAGATTAATTTATTTTCAGAGTTAAGTATTTTAATAGATCTTTTATCAAATAATACAGAAAAAAAAAAAAAAACTGATGTACTAAATTATCTGAATTCACAAGAAAGTTTTTCAAATACATGGATTGCATATAAAATTATGTTGTCTACACCAAATACTGTCACATATGCAAAAAGAAACTTTTTAAAGTTAAAGTAGATCAAATATTACCTTTGATCGATATGGTTTAAAAATATTAAATTGATTAATTATGTTATTTATTAAAAAAATTTTAATAAAAAAAATTAAATTGCAAAGATTTAATTAATAATTTTGTGGCTAGAAGTTTGAGAAGACTAGTTTTTAAATAGTGTTTAATTTTTATAATTGAACTTGTGTAAATTAATTAGTTCATATAAAACACATATATAATCATGTAAGAATAAGTAAGAAGTTTGGACTTAAATTATGATCAAATAATAAAATAATATAGTTTTTATTTTTTTTATCCTTCAAAGAAAAACTGTATTTTAGGAATTCATTTAGGAACCCTAAAATTCAATGCCGTCGCTACCCGCCACCACATTCTGCTGGAGCAGCAGGAACACTTGGATCAGTTGTGCTATCAGGCTTACCCTTATCTTGACATTTGTCTGGCTTACACTTTTTTGTTTGCTTCAACCACTTCGGCTATAAAGGCCACCAGAACAAGCCCGAGGATCAGCGGAGCCTTGGTGCCCTTCTCCATTCCTTTGGCATGGAACTCTCAAAAACTTTATCTATTTATCATCTAACTCTTGAATTCTTTGTTGCACTGTGAGTAACAACTGCCCATTTCATCGTTATTATAAGTCCACATTTTCTAGTTTAAGAAAGCCTTTGAAGATCTTTGTAGCATTGACAAGCATTCCAACAATTAAAAAATAAGCTAGGAAAATTAATTTAAAGCCATTTTTGGTGTGACATATACTATCGGCAAATATCATTCGTTTGATTGAATTTGAGCAATGCTAAATTTCAGGTAATCTCAAGGACAAGAATATGACGAGAGAACATAATATCAAACTTAAAAAATGAAGGTAAAGAAAAAAAAAAAATCACCCTAGATTTGGATCCTAGAATACTTTAAGGTGTTTTACAAAACAAAAGACTTAAATCAACAATAAATTAAAACATTTGAAAACTTGTTGACTTTATATAAAAAATTCGCCTATAACTAGTAAAGCAAAGTAACAATAATAAACAAATTTTCAAGCAATAAACACAAATAAATCAATGAGACAAGAATTTGTTTATAAAAGAAAACTTTAGGAGATATCAAAACCTTTACAAGAAAAAAAAAACCTTTTGGGCTAGTACAAGAGCTATCAAAATATTTTATTAGTAAAAAAAAATTTATAACTATTAATTTAGTATAAAAACTCTTAAATTAAAATTTAACTAACTTGAAAAGTTACCAAATTCATATAGTAGCATACTCAACTCCAAAATCTTTTTTTATTAATAGAATCTGTGAGGGACATGTTTGTAAGACTAGAACTTTTGCTACCAATAACAATTAAAATTGTAAAGACTTTTTAGTTAGGTTTTGATGTAAAAATTAAGATGGTGGTAATCAAGAGAACACACAAATAGAAAAACTCTTTTGCCAAAAAGGTTACTAAGTTTCTCTTAAAAAGAAAATAATAATAAATTGTAATGAATTAAAGAATGTGAATGAATTAAAGAATGTGATTTTATAAGGTTTTGCTATCAAATACACATCTTGAAAAAGTTAGGTTTTAGGCTAAAAAATTGAAGTCCACTCCAGCCACAACTTAGCATTGTCTTGGTGCACGCATTTTGTCAGACTATGGTTCAAGAGCTAACTTGGCCTTAGATTGGCACAAGTATTCTACCAGCCCATGGTTCAAGTGTGATGTGCGTTAATTTTATATGATTTTACTATATTTTTATTTTTAATATTTTACTAATTTATTTTTTATTTATTTTTTTGACATACTTTCATTTATTTTATTCATTTTTATGTAGAAGAGAATAAATTTATAAAGGAATAAGATTTGAAGTAAAAATATTATCGTAAATTACTGTAGCAAAGGTATTGTAACACAAGCACTAATTGTTTTGTCTAGCTTCTTTTCATGTGTTCCAAAATAAGTTTTTCATATGATTTTACCATACTTTTATTCTTGATATTTTACTAGTTTATTCTTTTATTTGTTTCTTTTTGACATATTTTTATTTATTTTATTCATTTTTATGTAGGAGGGAATCAATTCGTAAAGAAATAAGATTTGAAGTAAAAATATTGCAGTAAATTACTGTAGCAAAGGTGTTGTAGTACAATTACTAGTTGTTTTGTCTAGCTTCTATCCATGTGTTCCAAAATAAATTTTTCACTTTAGTTGTTAAGATAATAATTATTATTAGGTAAGTAAGGAATAAACTCAAGGTGTTGATATTAAGGTTAAGTTTCAAATTAAACTAAGATGTTGACATTAAAGTTAAGTATGAAATCAAACTCGAGGTGTTGATATTAAGATTAGCATTTATGCAACTTTATGATCATTGTTATAAATAGAGTAATTTAGAAATACAATGTAACCTCTATAAATAGATAGTATTGGGATTATATAAAATGTATTATTTAAAGAAGGTATTGATCAATCAATAAATTAATAACTTATTAATTTATAGAATAATCTATTTACAGTTTAATGAGCATACATTTAATTGACTTAAATTTTATTGTATTTTACCAATTTAATCAATTGAATATGAATTAATTCACAAAGTAAACATTAAATTAATCAAACAAATTATTTAATTAAATGTATTAAATGAATTAGAATAAAAATAAATTTTTTATATAAACAAACACAAAATCTTCTTATATTTCATAATAAATTACCCAAATATTTATAATTGTTTCTCATTTAAAAAGTGCTTAAAAATCAACCATGATAAATGAGATGCATAAAGTATTATGTGAGTATAGTAAAAAGCATTACATCAATAGGTTTAAATTTGACATGAAAGTTATTCAAAGTACAATATCAAATATGCTAAAGTAACAATATAATCATATTTTAATAAAATATTATAGTCAATCATATTTATAACTTTAATAAATTATTAATTTATGATATGAATGAGATAACAAAATTATATGAAAATTTTGATAAAATTATTATTTTATTAATGTATCAAAATTATTAATTTTATTTATTAGCCTAAGTTAGGATCGCAAAAAATTATTAGATAATAAAGGTTATTACGAAGTGTTGATTTGTAGAAGAACTTTTATTTATAAAATATATAATTTAAGAAGAGGTGGTTTAACAGCTTTCCCTCTTGCGTAATTACAGTATTCAAACTTTGGGGAAGGTAAGAAATTGTAAAAAATTAATTTGAGCTTGGCTCAGCCCTTACCTTTAAAAAATAATAAGAAGACATATTTTGCTGAAAAGAATTTGTTGTTGTAAACTGTAGTGATAATCCCTTACCTTTTGAAAAAATTAAAAAATAAAAATAAAAAAACATCTAAAAAATAAAAATAAAAAGACATCTTGTTAAAATTAATCTGATGTTGTGAATTATAAAGATAAATTTTTACAATGTTTTTAAATCTCACATGAAATAAAAATATAAATAAAAATATAAATTTAGAATAATTCGATCAAAGATGTGATAATTAATGTATGTTTATTGAATAATAATTTTTTATAATTATTTATTACATATTTTAACTATTTTAACAATAAATATTATCTTAATTGAAATGTACTTTAGGATTGAGATATCTAACGTTATTGATAAAGCTAGAATGCACGAGAGAACATAACATGAGGCATGAACTATGAAGTATTTAAGATGGTAGTTATGGTATTGGTCGCTTTACCTAACAAGAAACAGGAAGATGTTAATTAAACAGCCCCTCAAATTTCCAAGACACTTGTGCATAAGGCTTAATTCAATTTAATTCATCCATTTCCATTTTCTTGTATTTAAATCTCACAAATTCATATTTATCACAAATAGATGTTAATATATAAAAAAGCCTTGAACGGACAAGGTGATATTGAGTTGGTTTAGTCAACGTTCGTTTGGTACATGGCATTAGGGTTGGAATTAGATTATTTTCGAGGTGACAAAATCTTGATCATTTTTATTCAAAATATTGTGTTCACCTCATTGCAGCATTCAGAAATCTAATTTTGATATTAAATCTCAACTCTTTTAATCAAAATACTAATTTGTTGATAAAACAGCCCATTTAATTTATTAACTCATAAATCTTCTCTACTAGTTGACATAAGACAAGACAACTCAACACATTGAAAGAGAAAATAAAAAAAGCTTGTTCCATTATTGCGGCTTTATTACATCAGTTTAATAACCATGCTTGAAAACATACTCAGGGAAACACAAAAGCTCTTAAGAAGCAAAATCATTAAGTTCACGTAAGAACGTATTCCATCTTATTTCCATTTTACAGCACATGTGAGACCCATCCAGTTCTCAATTAAGCCATAAAGGGATCAAATTGTGTAATAGGGTAACAAACTATAGGAACTGCCATTGCGCCAGCAAATCCTAGCCCTACGTTTATATCAAGTTTGTCTCCACCCTTGATTTTCCAATCAAAGCATTGCACCAAGGCTCCAATCGTTGCATGCATCACTGCATATGCATGCGCAACACCAGAACATCCTCTCCTTCCTCCACCAAATGGAACGTAATTGAAATCCTGGCCCTTCAGTTCCATGAGATGATGACATTGACCATTGTTCTCATCCAAGTAGACCACAAACCTTTCTGGTATAAATTCATTCGGTTCCTTCCATATTTCTGGATCCCGCATGATGGCATAAGAATTTATTAGGGTTTTAGTCTTGGCCTTTATATCATAGCCGTTGATCTTGCAATCACTGGTGCATTCTCTATGTATGATGGGACCCGGAGGATGCATTCTGAGAGATTCTTTGACTACAGCTTGTAAATAAGGGAGTTTTAGAACGTCTGATTCTTTAACTAGCCTGCTCGATCCCACAATCGACTTGATTTCATCTCTAAGCTTCTTAAAAATATCGGGATGGTTGATGAGTTGTGCCATGGCCCATTGTACGGCAGCTGATGTACTATCAACGCTCGCTGTAAATAGCTCCTATCAAGTAGATTGTAAAAACTTATTAGAAATAAGTTATTTATTTTAGAGTAAAAATGTTTAACATGCTAGATTAACGAGAAAGCAGATCCTGATTAGTTATGCGAGACATTTTGCTATAGTATGGAGTCATCTTATGAAATAGGCTCAAAGATCGAAAAATTATGCAAAATAATCTTGTTAAATTTTTGTATTTTTTAATTTTAATGCTTAAAAAAATTATCCATATAGGGGTCTTTACAGACTTTCAATAAATTTTCTAAATACAACAAGGATACAACATATCGAATATCATCTATAGTCCTAATCTGACAGATTAAAGTATAGTAGTAAATGAACAAATGGTTCATGATAGATGTGTAATGACCTATAACCTCAAACATCTTAGATTCGACTTGGGTAACAGAAATAATTGAAATGAAATTTTTTAGGGAGGTGTTTAGCCATCAAGTGAGGATAGAATGTTGAATTTTTACTTAATACTAGCGTTAAAAAAAATGCATAGAATCATGAAGTTATAAAGCACGCACAAAGTAATACTTAAGATTCAAGAGTCCAGATTTTCTCGTAATAAGAAGAATTAGGATGAAGAATAACTCAAGATTCATCAGCTGAATTATCTGGACTCTGATTCTTATCACAAATTACTTAATTTCTTAGGGAAAGATGTAATTTCTATAATTAATATCTACTTTAAAGAAATTAAAGACTCACTAAGAGGAAATGCTTGATTTGGTTTCTTGTTAACTTCACTTCAGCATCTGTGTCTCTGTATGTCTCCAGCAGAATGTCCATCAGATCTCTATCTGCATTTCCACGACCCTTCACCTCATTGTCTTCATAATCCTTTATGATCTCCTCAAGAAGCGCATCATATCGCCAAAGTGCTTTTCTAAGATTTTTTCCATTTCCAAAGAGGTCGATCTTTTTCAGAAAACCAAACAATTCGTTAATGCCAAACTTGCCCGCTAGCTCCATAATTTCCACAATCAATTTCCTCATCCTCTTAGCTTCATTAGCGTTTTCCGTGAACTTCTTGCTCATAATCATTCTGAATGTCATATTATTTGCCATTGCGGATAACTCCTGCCCCAAATCACAAGCCTCTCCGTCAATGGAACTCTTCATTAGCGATTTCAAGAGTCTTTCAATTTCTTGCTCTCTTATATGGTTGAACCGATCCAGCTGAGCTCCAGCAAGAAGCTTAGTCGCGCAGAGCTTTTTCATGAATCTCCAGTATGCACCATAAGGGCCAGTGACAAAACCAGTACCTTTGTATATGTTGTATTCACTAGGACCAGGCTCATACCTAGAGGCAAAATTAAGATCATGGTTTTTAAAGATTTCTTTGGCAACGGCGGAATTGGAAACGACAACAAATGTCGATGCTCCAATGCGTATTTGCATGAGAGGGCCATAGCGTTTAGCTAGGGTTTGCAGCGACTCTGGTAATCTGGAGCTTAGTAGATGAAGGTGACCGATGATTGGTAGAGCCAGTGGGCTTGGTGGTAAGACATTGGCTTTAGATTTTGAGAATGATTTGATTAACCAACGCAGAATAAAGAAAGAAATTATCAACATGAAGATGCGAAAGCCATCGGATATGACTTGATTAACACTAGAGGCCATAGCAACTTCTAGTAGATGGCATACGAGGGAGAGATTTTTCTTTTAAATGAAGTCGGCTTGCTTTGTGAAATAACTTTTATGTATAATAAGGAATACAAGGTTCTTTTTTGTCTAAGTATTTATTTGACTAAATTTTATCCTTAAAAGATATATAAACACAATAATTTATAATTAATTAATAAAAATTTTATGTATAATACGTGTATGACTACAATATATTTGGTATAATTTATCTCAAATTTTTTAATTCCTATATTTACTGTTTTAATAAATTTTATATTTATATTTTAATTATTTTATATTTTCTATTTTAAGTTTTATATTAGTTATTTTTATTTTTATGTTTTATATTTTAAATTTTATATTAAAAGATATAAGATATATGAAATATATATTAGTTAAGTAAATAAATTTTTATTACACAATTTATTATGTATAATTGTAATTTTGGATAATACAAAAATTCAATGCAAGAAATGAATTAGTAGTTGCCTGTGATAGTTTATATATGTTGACTTACAAGACTCCCTAGGTGGAATCGAGGGAAACAACATGCACGACTGATTTGAATACAGTGTTCTTGAGGTACTTGGAAGTTTCTTAAGACCTTGAGTTTTGGGTAATTCTTGGGATAGTCTTTGAAGGAAACAACGATAATTGGTCGGATATTTTCCGTGTCCTGGCGTTGCGGTAAACTATTGTTAACATATAAATATTAGCTTTCAGCCCAGACAACAGATGTTTCTTTTTAGTTCTTTCGTACAAAAGATTCTGAATCAGTCGTGTGTTCCACTTGAGTTATGCGTTGACTGACTTGGATTCCCTAGAAGAGTTGCTCGTAGGTGGCAACAATTGATTGATTTACTAATACTAAATGCATCTCTCCAGATGTGAATTCTTAATTCGTGTATATATTAGTACCTAAACTAAGACTTACAACAATATATTGATACATACAATGTATGTAACATCACTAATGCTAAACATCTGAAATTTGTACTGTAAATTTTTTATTTTATATAATGTGATATTACTTAAGTGGCCGATATATATATATATATATATATTGAGTTTTCAATTTCAGAAATATATTCTATAGAAATCCAGTCTTTCTTACTTTAAAAAATAACAAATTTAGGTACCATTCAAAACAAAACAATAATATATGAAGTTAGAAAGAAGATCGTCTAGCCTTTGAATTATGGCTTCTCTATTCTAACATTGACTTTGTCAAATATTGCCTCATTCACACCTATTTGGAACAATATGATCATATCTTCGTGTTTGAAAGATTTGTCCGACAGCCAGGTGGGAATAGTAAAGGTTTTGAGGAACAAGAAATCTCCGGGAAGATTGTTCCTTTCTTCATTGTTTGGCGCAGCATGCATGTGCAATGAACAAATACATACATGCATCGCGTCCCCCAATATTCACTGCATAAACCAACTCATATTTTAATAACTTAATCGCTTCAAATTATTTTTAAACCTCACCTGCCCCTATATTTTCTTTCAACTTCTTTTTAGTTTGTGCAGTATCCAACATGCATGCAATGAACAAGTTCTGATTATCGTTTATATTTTTCGGTAGCTTTGTACAAATAATAAGTCTTCGCCTATTGCAAATCATAGCTTTTATATACATCGTATTTGAATTCATTATTTAATACATGTGTTTACTCTATGCACTTGCATTATTTGTGATTGCCGAATGTGCCAGCCAGCTGTGTATTGATTCACTCCATACAGATTAATCAATACCATCTAATTTCATATAGTAATTATCAATTTCTAGTGCAAATAATTATATTAAACAAATGATATAGACCGTTTGATTCTATGGTGGCAATCTTATTGAAAAGTTATTTTCTTTTAACTCTCAACAATTCATACATAGTTCAAAGAAAATTTATTTTTTTGATTGGACAAATTAAGAGGAACATTAGTTCCTCCCAACAGAGAAAAATCTTGATTGTTCCCCTGAGACGGAATAATCAAAATTTCAGCCTCTTCAAATTTTAAACCGACAATTTTACCTTATTTTATATATTTTATAATATAATTAATTAATTATTTAATAAATAATTTTTTTTTTTTGATAAAGTATCACCTTTTTTTGAATTATTTATAAAAATAATTTTATATACTATAACTTTAAAATGAAAAAAAAAATTTAAGAAATAATTTTGATTCACAAATTTAATGTCCACTTATTACAATTGTAGTTATTATTATTATTATTATTATCATCATCATTCTTATTATTAAATTTATGAAATTTAATCATTTTATATTTAAAAATAAAATTTGAAGTTAATTTAATTTTTTTAGTTATAAAATGTATAAAATATTTTAGTAAAATGAGGTACCAAATAAAAAATATTTAATTATTATGATGTACATTTATATTTAAGAATATAAACAAAATATGTTTCTTAAATGTTTATTTTAATAACTATTTTTAATAAAATTTAATTAAAATTTAAGTGTAAAAATAAAAAATAATTAAACATTTTAAATTTATTAATAAATATAGAAGTAAAGGAGAATTTGCTTTCATTAATGATTCTATGGTACATACCAAACAATGAAAAATGCATTCAATTCATTCTTCTTTCCTTTTTTTTCACTTTTTTTTTTTTATTTTTCAAACTTTATATAGATTGAATCATCAATATAATTGCATATAAAATAATATTATTATTGATAAAAAAAATCAAAGGAAAATCATGAAAATTAAAAAAAAAAATTCAATGTTCATGATGATCTCTAAAAATTTACTGGTTGATTCATAAGAATTAAAACAATAATAAAATGATAATATACCATTAGTCAACTAAATCAATCATTTATGAATAATAAAATTCACAATTATATTAAGAGTTTTAGCCTTTCATTCTTCTTTACATATGTAAACTTTACAATATATTTTTATTACTAAGTGAAAATATAATTTCTCTCCATTTTATAAGATTATTCTTTACATATGCAAACTTTGTAATATATTTTTATTACTAAGTGAAAATATAATTTCTCTCTATTTTATAAATTACTTCAACCATCTCGGTCCTCTAAATTAGAATCATACCCTCAGATAATACATAGTTACAAAATACTTTGTAAGTTATTTTTTAAGTCAAGCACTAGAATTAAAAAGAAATTCAGTAATGATATTCTCAAGCTTTATTAGGTGAAAATTACACATATAATATGACAAGAATCAAAAGCTTAATTAAAATTAAATATATAAAATTAAAGTTTAATTAATAATATCTCTCTATAAAAAAAAAAGTTATTATCAAAATTATGGCATTGTTCATCGTTTACAATTTTTATATAAATAAAATTCGAATAATATAGTAAAACATAAAATTATTTTCAACTATATCCAAAACAAAAGGTTCCACTATTTCAATGTAAAATAAAATTTAAAAAAAAAAAGGTGTAATTTCACTTATTGCCATTTTTTTTTTAAAAAAAAAAGAAAAGCTCTCACGTTTGTTTCGCGAATTTATTGCCACATGTAAAATGTAAACTCCACTACTTAAGCCTAGCTAAAGCCTAAAAGGGATCAAAACGTGTGATAGGGTAACAAATAAGAGGTAGTGCCGTTTCCCCTGAAAATCCTGAACCTACATCTGTATCAATGTCTTCTCCTCCTTTGATTTTCCAATCGAAGCACTGAACCAAGGCTCCAATTGTCGTGTGCATCACTAGATTAGCATGTGTAGTAGCTACACACCCTCTCTCTCCACCACCAAATGGAATGTAACCAAAATCCTGCCCCTTCATTTGCATCGGATGATGTCGATCATTGTTCACATGGGAGTTAATCAGAAATCTCTCCGGCAGAAACTCGTCCGGATCTTTCCACGCATCTGGATCCCGCATGATTGCATACGCATTTATTAGAGCTTTAGTCTTCGCCTTTACATCAAAACCGTTGATCTTGCAATCTCTGACGCATTCTCTATGTATGATAGAGCCTAGTGGGTGTAATCTCATGGTTTCCTTTAAAATTGCTTGCAAGAATAGGAGATTTGGAACGTCTGATTCTTTGACCAGCCTCGTCGTCAACCCCACAACTGAATCAATTTCCTCTCTAAGTTTCTTCAACATATCAGGACGATTGATCAGCTCTGCCATAGCCCAGTGAATAGTTTTTGATATACCATCAACGCTCGCCAAAAATAGTTCCTATATATCAGTTGAAAATTAAGAAAAAAAATTTAGAAATTGCTTGCTCAGTTGTGTTTAATGTCCACAAATGGACATGAAATGAAACTTAAGCACTCACCAGGACGAAATACTTTATCTGATTTCTTGTTAACTTGACTTCAGCATTTGTGTCTCTGTAAGTCTCCAACAAAATGTGCATGATATCTCTATCTTCGTTTTCTCCGCCGTGTCCATTGTCTTCTTCATATTCCTTCATTATCTGCTCAACCAGTCCGTCATAACGCCAAAGTACTTCCTTAAGCTTTTTTCCGTTACCAAAGAGATCCATATTTGTGAGAAAACGAAACACTTTACTAACACCAAGTTTGGCCGCAAGCGTCATCATCTCCACTACCAACTTTCTCATACTTTTAGCTTCGTCAGCATTTTCCGAGAATCTCTTGCTGATAATCATTCTGAATATCACATTGTTCGTCATGTCATCCAACATCGTTTCCAAATGACAAGGCTCTCTTTCTCTACAACTCTTCCTCAGTGACTTCAAGAGTTCTACAATTTCTTGCTCTCGTATTTTGTTGAACCGATCAATCCGGTTTCCACCAAAAAGTTTAGTCGCGCAGAGCTTTTTCATGAATCGCCAGTAAACACCGTAAGGGGCAGTCATAAAACCAGAACCACTGTAAATGTTGTATTCGCTGGGACAAGGTTCATACCTAGAGGCAAAATCAAAATCATGGATTTTAAAGAATTCTTCGGCAACAGCAGCATTGGAAACGACAACAAATATCGACGCACCAATACGTATTTGCATAAGGGGGCCATAGCGGTGAGCTAGGGTTTGCAAGGAATCTGGTAATTTAGAGCTTAACAGATACTGGTGACCGATGATTGGAAGAGCTGGAGGACTTGGTGGAAAGACATTTCCTTCAGATTTTGTGAACGTTTTGATAAGCCAACGTACGACAAACCATGAAATTAAGGGAATGACGAACGGAAAGCAATAGACTTCCGTTAGAGTAACAGTTGAGGCCATAACCAAGTTTATGGTAAAGGCTGCAAGAGACTTCCAATCGGATGTATATCACCGTAGTAAACAAGAGATTTTTGGCACTAAACGTTGCGTAAAATTTATGATTGATTGATCCATTTTTAATTAAAATTTTATTACCGAGAAGGCGTGTTTGGCAGCATTAACTGAATTGCATTAATAGATTTATCTATATCATTTTACTTCAATACAATGTTTGGTGTAATTTTAACTCTAAATTAGATTGTATAAAAAAATAAAATTAATTTTACAATTTATTACAGTACAATACAATTAATTTAAAATATTACAATACAGCCTAGGCTGTCAATCAAACGAGTTCAAAATTCGAAGCACATTAAAAGAATTCTAATATATGGGTAGTAGTGTGACTATAAAATATTTCTAATTGGTCTGAGTAATGGGTGGTGGTTTAATTATAAACTAATGACTTGCATCACGACCAAGGACATTGAGATGGGTAGTGCAAAGTAGAATTAAAACTGTAGTAAGTACAATGTTTGAGTCTATTTAATTTTCTAGATCTTGAGTTGCGGGTAAACCCTTCCTGCTCGAATAGCTGGAAGGGAACAACAATAATTGGTTTAATCACATAGTTTGTTCATCCAGTTGGGCGATTTGACTTCTTCATTAGTTTCCCTAGGTCTACCTGGACTTGCGAATTAACAAATGTTAATCATCAACTGTTGTCGTTGATCTATAACATGAGCTACTCCAAGTGCAATAACAGTTTATCAACCTTCACTAATGCCATATGATGTTTTTCTTGATCAGAAAATAAATAAGTTATTTTAGTGTGTTTGTTTTTATTAATCCATGGAAGAAAGAAAAGAAATGCCCAAAGAAAAGAGAATTTATTTGTTTGTTTGGAAGAATAAAAAGAAAAAAAAGATTTCTTAATAATCCTTCCCCTCCAAAATAATTTGATTTTTAATTTTATTTCTCATTTATGTATTTTAGTCTTTTTTTTTAACTTTAATTAATTTAATATAATTATTTTTAATTATTTATTTATTTTAAAAAAATATTAAAATAATATTATTTTATTTTATTTATAAATTAAATTATCATTATTGATATTTATTTTTATTATAAAAATTTAATATCATCTTATAAATTATAATTATTTTTTTTTTGTTATCATTCTACTTATAAATATTTTTTATATATTTCATAGGTATATTAATTTATAATTTTATATTTATCCTAATTTATATAACAAATCATATTTATTTGATAATTTTAATTTTTTAAATCTATTAAAGACAAATTGATTATCAAATTAAATAAAAAATATTATTATTGGTGGTTATAATATAATTTTATAAATATTATTAAAAATTAAATACACTTTTAATAAACAAATTGAATATTTATATACAATTAAATTTATGAATTTAAAAAAAAATAAGTAATGCATTCAAAATATTATATATTTTTTAAATCAATAAATATATTTAAAGAGTATAAATTTTTACATTTGTTACTAAATTATCTATTAAATTATAAAATTTAATTATTTATATTTAAAAATAAAATTAAAGTTAATTTAATTTTTTAATTATGAAATGCATAAAATATTTCAATAAAAATAAATATTTTTATTCAAATAAAAATAATTAATGAATAACGTGTATTTGTGTCTAAAAATATTTATAAAATATATATATATTTGTTAACTATTATTATAATAATTAATTATAATAATAAATATAATAATTTAAATTAAAAAATAAAAATAATTAAAAATATATCAATAAATTTAAAAATAAAGAATGTTTTTATCAAAATAAAAAATAATAAAATTATTTCTATAAATAATTTTATATTGCAAACAAATAAAGAAAAACTTATTCTTTTCCTCATTCATTTCCTTTTCACTTTTCTTAGTTTTTTCATTCTTAAAATCAAATATATCCTTGGAACCTAGTCATAACTGACAATTTTTCTCGTATTTGTATTGATGTATATTATATTTATATCATATTAAATAAAAATTAATTTAAAATTAATCTATTTAATTATTATGTCATTAATTAAATTTTAAATTTAATATAATTATTAAAAAATTAAACGAATTATAATCATATCATCCATTTAATATATATTTTAAAGATTTATGATTCTATCAACTGAAATATTAAATTAATGTTATTTTAAATAATATTAAATACTTTTTAAAATATGATAAATATAAATAAATATATTTTAAAATATAAAAAATATAAAATAAATTTATTAAATTATAAATTCATTAACATAATTTGATTATTTAAATAATTGATTGTATCATAAATAAATTCATATGATAAAAATTTTAAATTCAAATTTAACACGATTATTAATCATATTATATCTATGTATTAATAATTGTATCATTTTATAATAACATAAATTTTATATTGTATTTGTGTCAGTTTAATAAATCGTATTAAAAATTACTATCCCTAATCTCAATCCTCTTTTTTTAATCAATTAATAATAATAGGACAATATAAATTTAGGTAAGATATTTAAAAATCAATGTCATACTTCCTTGTATTAACATAAAAAAATTTTAAATATTATTTTAGACATTTATACTATGTTTGTTAAATTTTCATTATTTATGTATTAAAATTTTTGTATAATTTGTTGGTTGATAAAAATTTAAAACTTTTTATAAATGAGCAAATTAGGTATAGTTTTAATTTCACTCGAAAGTAGAACCTTTCCTAAAAATATCTAGTTCCTAAATTTTAGAATTAAAACTTATCATTTGTATACAATAATGTTATAATTATGAAAAATAAAGTATAGATTTACCAGAGCCATGAATAACCTGTGCAAATGTAAAATAATAATGACAATATTGAATGAAACAAAGATAGCTAATGATCATAAATATTCCTTTCTTTTTTCATTTTTTGATCATGTATGACACTGAGCTACATAAATTTAGAGGTTCAACCATGTAAATGCCATTGAAAATGGGATAGGAAGACACAGCTCATATCAGAAAAACCATTAAAGCCTGATGATAATAGTGAGAATTAATTCCATGCAGTAGTACAGAGTAAGAAGACGAGAGAGTGGGAAATAGGAAGACAGAAATGAACATTGCCTTGGAATTTGAATCTTTGACACAGAAAAAGGTGATTCGCAAAAACAATTTTAGATGGACCCAAATGAGATTTATCACAAATGAAATGGATGAATGATGATCATTCACGAAAGAAAGAATCAATAAATAAATAACCTGAATTCACGTAAGCCAAAAGCAAACACATCCTTGTCCAACTTAAAAAGGCTACAACAAATTATGATAAATAAAAAATGACAACTTGTTTACATTATTATATTAAGAAATGGAAAAGGAGACCATTTTTTGAGGTATAACAATAAATGGGATATCAGAATTCTTTACAGCCAAACATATAACAATAAATGGGATATGAGAATTCTTTACAGCCAAACATTAATTTATACCGAAAATTGAAGTAGAAATTACCAGACACGACAATGCCCAATTTGCAGAGATGCAACTATCTGGAGATCAAAACTTACCAATCACGAAACCCAGACAAATAAAATGAATCAAACCTAAATCAAACACATGGCCGTATAATTTAAGTATTAAGCCAAGCAGAGAAACTAAAACTAAACCGAAACTGAAAAACAGAGAAAACGAATTGATAACCAAAACAATTAAAATTGACCGGATTAAGTAATTGTAAGAGTGACATGTAGTTTACCCTCATCAAAAATTTAGAGGAATGAAACGAAATCTGAAACCCTGACTCTCTAGTTTGTACTCTCTCTCTCTGTTCTCTAACCAGAGAACGCTCTGAAGCAGAAATGCAAAATAGTTGTTTAATCTTCGGCTTTTGAGTTTATTTGTGTTTTTCGGTGAGTCGAGTTAGAGTGAAGAACCAGTTTATCGGTTTGGTTCTGATTCTAAAATCGACAGAATAAGAACAAACATCAAACTTGATTCTTTAATTTTAGAACCAAAACCAAACTCTAAAATAAACAGTTTCGATTCCAGATAGATTAATTCGATTCTTTTCGATTACGATTCAACCCAGAACCCCTAACTCTTGGTACATCCTCCTAAATTCTATTTGGAGTGCATGCATTGATTTTCTTTTTCGAGATTAATTGAGATATAAAAATATTACAATTTAGATAAATGGTTTAGTACAGCTAAAAGTATCCAAGGTTTGCTAGGAAAATTGAAAAGGAACGAACATTTTTATTTTCCTAACAAAGCAGAAACCCACAAGTCACAAAAACAATTTACACATATCCTGAATGAGAGGAGCTTAACAAGTACCCAAAGGACTTTGCTTGAAAACAAGTTTACAGAACTTGCAAACTAATTGAACTTAAGAAGACCAAACGTATAGAAAGCTCCACTTATTTGAATTCAAATGCTAATCATCCAAAAGGTTCAAATGTGGGATGGGATAACACACAAGTGGTTTAGCCATTTCTGATGCGAACCCTGGCCCTGTGCTCAAATCAACCTTCTCTTCACCCTTAACCGTCCAATCAAAGCATTGCACCAAAGCTCCCACAGCCGCATGCATCACCAGCATAGCAAGAGAAGCGCCGGGGCATCCTCTGCGTCCACTCCCAAATGGAAGATAACGAAAATTTTGACCCTTAAACTCCATCTGATGCTCACCAATTTTCTCACCAGAGCTCTCCAGAAACCTCTCGGGCATGAATTCATCAGGATTAGTCCACAATTCTGGGTCTCTCATTATGGCATAGACATTAACCAGAACTCTTGAATTGGCCTTTACGATCGAACCGTTGACCTTGCAGTCTTCAGCACATTCTCTAATGATCAACGGTGCTGAAGGGTGAAGTCTTAGGGTTTCGCGGATGACTGCTCGGAGATAAGGAAGATTTTGAACGTCCGATTCTTTGACAATCCTGTTGGGGCCAACTACTTCATTGATCTCGTCCCTGAGCTTCTTGAATGCTTGTGGACGGTTCAGGAGTTCTCCCATGGCCCATTGCATGGCTGCTGATGACGTGTCCGTGCCAGCCATGAATATGTCCTGATCATGAAGAATGTAATCAGTAATATAAAATCGTAAGACAGTTTAAAACACAACTTGTATAAATAATTGAACTTACAAGCAAGAAAGATTTGATGTCCTTCTTAGTTAACTTGAGTTCTGCAGTTGGGTCCCTGTATATGTCCAACAAAATATCCATTAAATCCTTTCTTTGCTCTGGATCAAAACCCTTCAAGGCCTTCTCTTCGTGTTCCTTCAAGATCCTTTCAACAATCCGATCAAACTTATGCAGCGCAGCCATGAGCTTCTTCCCGTTCCCTGAGAAATCAAATATCTTAAGAGGACCTAAAACATCACCAACACTTACCTTCCCCGCAAGATCCAAACAAGTCTTAACCAATCCCTCAATCTCCTCAGCTTCGTTGTGACTCCCTGAGCACCGTGTGCTCATTGCCATCCTACAAATAATATTGTTTGTTAAAGTTGTTAGTTCACTACTCAAATCACAAGGTTTTCCCTCTCTATAACATTTCATCACCGATTCAACGAGCTTGATCTTCTCTTGGTCGCGTACGTCGATGAACTTATCAAGCTGAGGGACGGCTAGGAGGCTCGTCATGCATAGCTTCTTCATGAATCTCCAGTAGTCTCCATACTGAGCAAGAACAAATCTCGAACCTCTGTATATGAAGTATTCTGAGGAACCAAACTCAGGCCTGGAGGAAAAGTTGAGTTCATGGGTTTTAAAGATTTCTTTGGCAACATCAGCATTGGAAACAACAACACATTTGGAGGCTCCAAGACGCAGCTGCATGAGAGGGCCATAGCGACGAGCTAGGGTTTGGAAGGATTTGGGCAGGACTTTGCCCACAAGATGAAGGTGGCCGATGAAGGGAAGCGCCGGCGGGCTTGGTGGTTGCGAGATCGGAGTGACAGTTGGTTTCAAGTATGTTTTGATAAAAGAATGAATTAGAAAAGCAGTGATGAGCCAAATCAAAAACATAAGACAGTATAGCATTTCACTACCACTAATTATAGCCATGGCAATTAGATAGAGGATTCAATTTCTTGAGCTAGGCTTGTGGGAACAGTGAACTTGCAACATGCTTATTTATAGAGGGATTTTCGAATGGGAGACTTATAATATTTCATACCCTGCCAGATTTTTTATTTGGTTGGTAGAACTTAGTTATCAGAATTACGGTAGAACAAGACAAACAAAGTGTAGATATATGTTTATCATTGTCGAATGTGTTAACCATATATATACACCTGCATCCAAATCGCAATAGCATTTTATTTCCACTTAAGAAGTTGTAGAATCTTCTACCCCAGTACGACAAACTTAACGAGAGCAAATCTTCTACGATTTGAGGTGGGGTTTTGGGATGGATTATGAATCGTAACAAAATTAATAAAAATTGAGAAATGAGATCATCAATTGATTGCAAAATGTTAAATATTTTTGAAGAAATTATGAGATGATAATGTGGTCCTCTGTACATTATTGAGCACAGGGTTACCATCAACCTTAGGTCACAAACTTGATTGGCTGATTTGACTGATTGTCCGTTGATGTATCTAAGGAGACGCATAAAATATGGGTCCACTAGGAACAATATCAAAATTCTGTCCATATCATCATTCTCGCTTCTGGTACTTTGGATTGGAATTAGAGTAGTTGCATACAGCAGCGGAGTTCATCAATTGTAACATCATATGAAGGCCCATGGTACTATTGAAAGCAAATCAGAAGTCGTTTAAATTTGTTGGTTGTTAGTTCTTACTATCAGATAAGTTATGAATGAATTGTCAATATCCCAGTTGCCACTTTTTAAATGAAGCAAGCAGAGGAACACAACATCTCAAACCCGAACGCCAATGATTGCCATTGTCGACAGCCCATATTATTTCTTCTTGTTCCTCCTCTGGTTCATCACTATCTTTCTCTTCTCCTGCATAGCAAAACCAAAACATGAGTTAAAATCCTGTGTAAACTTGCGAGTTTGATGAGAAACAAGAGAATCAAAAGATTTTCAACTGAAGTTCTTCTATATTGCAAATTTCAAACTTGTTTCTTACAACTTAATACAGAGATGAACTGGTACATGTATCAGTTCATCTAAAAGTAAAAAAAGGACAAAAGGCATTAAACTAAGAAATGGCATGGTATGGCACTATATTCTGAATTTCTAACTAAAACTGAATTTCTAGTAGAGCACGCAAAGAAGAGAAGATGACTGAAAACCAAGTGACTTGGCGGGAAAAGCTCAAAGGGGATTCAATGGGCTTTACTAAAATGCAACGGGCCTAAAATGACTAAGCCATGAAAAACTAGGCACTCAGTTTGCTTGAATTTCAACTACCTCCTTCGGGCTGATCATTCTTTCTTTTTCTGCAAGTTTAAGTTTGCTTATAAAGAAGGTAAATTTGTCCAAGCTCAAAGGTTTTGTGAAGATATATGCTTCCTGCTCATTCATAGGAACATATTGAATTGCTACCTCCTTATTGGCAATTTTGTTATGCACAAAGTGGATATCAATTTCAATATGTGTAATTGGGGTATGGTAAACTAGGTTCAAAGCTAAAGCAACAACACTTTGGCTGTTAGTCCATAGAACAACAACCTTGGTTAAATTACACTTAATATAACGTCTTCAAATTTTAAAGAAACAAATAATATTAAAACAATTACAAAATCATATAACTATAAAAATTTTCATATAACTTATAAAAAACTTACAAATAAATTAATTAGTCAAATATTTTTAATCATACATAATCACAAATCTCAAAATAAATTAAAATTAAATAATGAAATCAAAAAAAGTTCTTAAAAGTCCTAATGTTTAAAGAACTAAGTGACAGTAAAAACTCAATCAAATCCATCTTCTAAGTGCATAATCCTTCAATCATCTAAAATTACAATAAACTATAGTAAATTTTAAATTCATTAAATATATTAATTTCCCATATATAAAAAATACATACATATCTATATACAATGTACTTGTACATAATGTATGCACATAATATGACATAAAATGAAATCATGTTCATTTCAAAAATTTCATAACACTTAAATAATATATAAAATTTTTTTAAAATTTTTTAGGGATATCTCCTTTCAATTACCTTTTAGTAGAACTTCACATATCACTATCACTAAATTGTCACCCATCAATAACATACTGTATGTAAAGTAAACGCAAATGAGGCATATAATTTTTTAAAAAATAATAATAATAAATACTCATACCGGAAGGTAAAAGTTACACCCTCACCTTAATCTCAGTGAGTCCTCTCACATGCACAAGTATTTCTTCACACGAATGCGAAGACCACTATACTTAGGGGCACCCCTAATATCTCTCTCATATCATACGAAATAATGAATAATAACAATAATACTAAACCTAAAGAAATTGTCACACTAAACAATAAAGATTATATATAACTTATAATTATTTATTAAAAAAATAATGAAATTCAATATCTTAATACACAAAATTTAACTTTTATTAATACTTTTCTCACAAAACACTTTCTCGTTACTTAAAACACAATGTACATACTTATATTTAAATGTCAATGCACATAATATAAAAATAATCATAATAATACGATTATAAATAGTTACAATTACAATAATCCATATACTTATAAATAATTACATAACTATATAACAATATCAAAACATTACTTTTATAAAAATTTATAACTGAAAAAATATTCTTAAAATTATAGTCAAACATATACATACATTTATTGTTATTCTATTAAAAAGTTTAATATACTTACCTCTTGACGATTACAGTAAACACTAACTTAAACACTTTAATCTATAATAGAAAAAAAAAAAATTAGCACTCATAAGACTCCTATACACAACCATAAAGTACATATAATCTTATTAGACATCAAATTCTTCATCTAAATAAACATTTTCATTGTCTAAATTTAATCACTTGTCCTAATAGTATTATGTCATATGCTGAATAACCCCAAAACATTGATTTTTAAAAAATACAATACACTCTCAAATGTCATAAAATTTTATAAAGATAATAAACACATATAGACAATAAATTATTAAAATTTTTAAGTCTAAATTCATATTTTAACTATTTAAAATAAATTTTATTTTTAATACGTCAAATTCTACCAAACAGAAATTGATAATGAGTTATTTTCATTCAAAATTTCATAATAAATCATACATATAAAATTTTGTCCTAAAATTTATTACGATAAACTAAACATAATTAGAAATCAGTATATAAAATTTTTTAAATTTTTTAAAAATATTTTGATTAACTAAAATAATTTTGTCATTCAGTTATTCTATAAAAATGAATAATTTTTTGCATTCTAGAGTCAGATTTGAAAAATTATTAAAAATTAAAAATATAATAATTTTTTATTAAACAAAATTTATAATAACCCTAAAGATGTCTAATTTATTCACCTAATATAATTTTTGTAAATTTAAAATACATAATTTTATAAAATTTATAAATCAAATCACTGTCATAATATTATCTCTACATAAATTTTATTTTTCTCCAACTATCTCTCCACAAATAAAAATTTTCTAATTTTATAATTATGAAAATTTAACCCTAACATCACAATCTGATTATAAGTTCCAATCATCATATTCTATAAAATTTAATTAATAAAATTATTTATTATTAATAGTAAATTATTAATAAAAAATTAATACAAAATAAGAAAAAGAAAATGTACTATTTCTCTTTTGTCTTTTCCTTACTTTTGTCTCTTCCTCTTGTTCTCTTTTTTTCTCTCAAATACGTCAAAACCCTAAACACAATACATTCTTCTATTTATACTAGTATAAAATATTAATTCAACTTCTAATTTGACTCTTTTTATCTATTTGATTATAAACTTATAATTTATTCTTAAAATATCTAATTATTTTATATATAATACTTATATCCCCAAAAATATAATTTATTATCTATATATTAAAGAAAAGTAGAGTGTTACACCTAATATCATTCAATAGAGACTTCAGCCAACTTAACTTAACTATGATGTGAGCTAAAGCTTTATAGTCAAATTCTATTAATGATCGAGCTATAATAGATTGCTTTCTTGAGCTCCATGAAATTAGGTTATTACTTAGGTACACATAATACCCTATGATTAATCTTCTGTCGTTAATGTTAGTTGTCCAATCAGTATTCGAGAATCCAACCACCTTTAGTATATCAAACTTATTAAATTTTAACTTTAATTAAACAGTTTCTTTAAGTACCTCAGAACTCTTTTGCAAAAATTTCAGTGTTCTTCTTTTGGCTAATGCATGTATTGGTTGAATTTATTAACTAAGTAAGTGATGTCTAGTCTGGTAAGGGTGACTACTAAAGTGATCCTATTATAGACCTACATAAGGTTTCATACTTGAATAATTTACTCTTATATTTACTGAGCTTGTTCCTTACTACATAAGTGTTCACATTCTTTTGCTGTGTAGCATGTTAGTTTTGATGAGGAGATTTGTGATATATTTAGTCTAAGACATAAGACAATAGTTTTTTGTTCTTATGATTTCAAGATCAAAGAAGAAATTTAGATTTTTTAAGTCTTTTAATGCAAAAACTTCATTTAATTTCTTGATTAAGTTTTCAAGTTTTGAATTTAATATTATATCATCTACATATATGAGTAGCACTATGATTCCTAAATCATCAATTTTGTAGAATAATGACACATCAAATTTTGAATTGGTAAAGTTTCATGCTTTGGAGTTGATTTAAGTTTGTCGAACCATGCTCTAAGAACCTTCTTGAGACAATAAATAGCTTTTTTAAACTTGAAAACATGACTAGGAAACTTTTGGTCTTCAAAACTTAATGATTGACCCATGTAGACTACCTTATTCAACTCAACATTAAGAAAAGCATTGTTTATATCAACCTGCCTTAGACTTCAATTTCTTTAAACTGCTAAAGTTAACACTACCTTAATTGTTGAAGGTTTGACCATTGGGTTGAATGTTTTAACAAAATTGACCTCGGGTGTTTGTAGAAAACTTTTAGCAACAAGCTTTCCCTTGTGCCTTTGAACTGTTCCATTAAGCATCTGTTTAATTTTGAACACCCACCTGCATCCTACAACTTTTTAATCTGATGAATATAGACTTAGATTCCATGTTTGGTTTTTTATGAGTGCTTAAAATTCTTGCTTCATGGCTGTCTTCCATTTGGGATCTTTTAAAACTTGAAGTTTATTAATTAGGATTTCTTCTTCTTGAATTTATACCAAATTAATGCGATAATTCTTAAACTTGAAAATTCTTGCTTTGCTTCTAGTAATCATGAGATGACTTGTTTATGAATTTTTGGGCCGAATAACTTATGGTAATTGTGCTATTTGATTGACTTCTTAAGGGAAACTATTTAACAATGGTGACTGATGTAGTATTTCAAGATTTTGATAAGTCTATTATTCATGACAAGGAAGAAAGGCAGGTTCTACATTAGAGAAGGTTGTAGTGGATTCTGTACTAATTGTTGAAACATCCATATACTAATAGTTGTGCTAATTTGATAAAGTAAAATATGACAATAAAAATATTAATTCATTAGTAGTGAATCTGAGAACATATGAGATAAAGGTTAGATCTAAGTCAAAGTGAAATTTATTTTCATTGAAAACTACATTTCTAGTAATATACAATCTTAGGGATAGGTGTAAGCAAAGGTAGCCTTGTGATATGGACTATATCTGATGAAGACACACCTAAATGTATGAAAGCTTAATTTATACTTATAATAGGGCCTGAAAAAAGAAAAACATTCACACTCGAACATTTTCAACAACTTTAAATCTGGTTTATGGACAAAAATGAGCTCATATGGTGATCTGCTTTTAAGAATAGAAGTTGACAACCTATTTATAAGGTATGCTGATATGTAGAAAGCCTCTTGCCAAAACTTTAAAGGCACATGTGACTGAGCAAGAAAGGTTAAACTAATCTCAACAAGATGTCTATGTTTCTTCTACACTTTACCATTTTGGTGGTAAGTATAAAAGCATGCATATTTAAGGGTTATCCTATAGTCAGCCAAGTATTTTTCAAATGATTTGAACTCTCCTCTCATATTATTTTGAATGGCCTTGATTTTTTACTCTAACATATTCTCAATTTGGTTTTTAAAATGCTTAAATATGATAAAAGCCTAAAACTTGTAAGTTAAAGGAAAAATTTATGTGAATTTAATGGAGTCATCTACAAAAACTATATAGAATCTATAACCATTTATGGACATTAAGGGTGCTAGACCCCATAAATTGGTGTGTATTAATTCTAAGGGTTCTTAGTTTTAATTTTAGAGAATATAAAAGTCATTTTATGCATCTTACTATATAATAAACTGAGTAAAAAGAAGGTATGAGAACTAAAGTGTCTTTATTAATAATGTGCAAATTAGTATAAGTGGTAAGAATTTGTTTTAAACATTTTTTTCATAAGGATGACTTAGTCTTTAGTGCTAAATTTCTAGGTCTCTTTGTGGTTTTTGGTCTTTAACAGACTACAAAAAAATAGTTGACATCTTTTGATTACAAAATGTCAAAACATGAATCTAAACTGACTAAACTAAAAGATTTTGTAGATTGCAAACTTCAACAACTTATACAGGCCCTCCTTAACCACTACTTTGAGCAATACCTTCGTTATCTTCATGTCCTTTACAATACAACGATTTTTGTTAAAAACAATGATAGCATCATTATCATTGAGTAACTTAAATATGGCAAGCACATATAAGATCCTTTTAAGTTTAACATGATCACCATGGTATTGTGTGTAAAAAGTTTTACATCCAACATAAGAAATTGTAAGATTTTAACCATTACCTACTGCCAATTTGTCACTACTTTTATCTTCTGAATTGATTGAGAGATTTTGTAAGGAATTTGTCACATAGTTTGTGGATCTATTGTCCACATGCCAGGCTAGGTCAATAGATGTTTTTAATCCTACAAAATACATTACTTTGTTCTCTTACTTTGATTGTTAAGGAACAAAGTTCTTATTGTATCTATGCTAGCATTCAACTATTGTATGCCTATTGTGAGGCAGATTTGATAGGTAGGCTTCAATCCTCCCCTTAAATTTCTAGCTTTCATTTTCCTTTATTGCCACTATTGTAAGAATTTTTGTTTTGATGGATTCCAATTTTTTTTTTTTTTTCTAATTTTGAGTCGAGTGTGCTAGGTTTGCTGTAACTTCCTATCCAAAAGTTAGATTTAGCAAACCATTCTAGCCGTCTCGCATGTTTTCTTGACCATGAAGCATTGATTATATTTCTTCTAAGGTCTTGAAAACAAGTTAACAATCATTGATTCAAAATCCCTTTCTAGCCCATCAAGAATGTGCAATATCATATCCTTATATGATAAATTATCACCAGATGCTCTTAAGACATCTAAGATTCCTTTCATTTTCTAGTAATATTCTGAAACCCTCATGTTCTCTTTTTTTATGGATGAGATGAGACTTTTTAGATTAACTATCTTGGCCGTGAATTTGGCTGCGAAAGTTTTCTCGGGTGACTCACATAATTCTGTTGAAGATGAGCATCCCACAATTATGGTCAACATTGGTTCACTTAGGGTGAAAAATAGCCACTCTATGAGTTTTTGATTTTGCTTCTTCCATGCTCTATAGTTTAGATTAATGGTGGTGGTGCTTTATTCATCTTCATCGACAATGATATTGTATTTGTTTAATGGAGATATCTTTAAGTCTAGATACTCTTTAAGGTCATTACCTAGACTGAGTGCAAGACTTGAGATTTTTAAAGTAAGAAGTTTGAGTTTGTTAATTTGATTGTAGTTGAAAAATAAATGGCCGATGAGTTTGCATTTGGTGTGACTGGTGTGATTGTTTTTACTTGTGTAGAAGTTGCAGAGTTGTGACTTGTTGCCATACTAGCTCTAATATCAAGTTAAAATTATGTGTAAACTTGCAAGTTTGATGAGAAACAAGAGGAGCAAAATATCTAAACTGAAGTTCTTCTATATTGCAAGTTTCAAACTTGTTTCTTACGACTTAATATAGAAATGAACTAAGACATATATACATCTCAAAGACAAAAAAAAAAAGGACAAAAGGCATTAAACTAAGAAATGACATTACAGCAGGGTATCACTCTACATTCTGAATTTCTAACCAAAACTCAATCACCAGTAGAGCACGCAAAGAAGAGAAGATAACTGAAAACCAGGTGACTTGGCAGGGAAAAGCTCAAAATGGATTCATTGGGCTTTACTAAGATGCAATGGGTCTGAAATGACTAAGCCCATGAAAAATTGGGCTCTCAGCTTGCTTGAATTTCAACTACATGCACATCAACATGGCATTTGCAAAGCCAAGAACTACTTGTGGGATATGTACTATCTTGTTAGACTCTTCTTCTCTTAACTGCACAAGACATTAGGCAGCGACTGGTTACAGAATAAAGAAAGCTGCTTGCTGCCTCTACGCGAATGAATATATGTAAAAGAAAGGAAGATCTAACAGCATCACTGCAGGCTTTAATATAAGTGAATATATCTGTTCAAAGAATTTCATTATCTTCTACCCTACCATAAAATTTCTCTCTTATTTGATATCCATTATGTTATAGCAATCAGTGTAGAAAGCTAGATAATCTCTAACTCCTTCCACATATACTAACAAGTATTTTCCAATATAGAATGCTAACTACTACGGCACACATCATAATAATGAACCATGACATTTCACTTCTCTAGTAAAACAGTGAATTTCTCCCCGTGAAAGAAAATTTGAGAATTCTAATTAGGGGATTTCTTAGTTGCTACATAAGTGGAACTCTTAACTATTTAAGTTGTGACGAGTCAGTCTTATGTCTTTACCTTACACTGCCTTCAACAACCAACTTAAGTGTCTAAGTATGCTAAGTGCTAGCAGCATAGAATCACAAACTATGTATCACTCGGATAATCATTGTCATACTACAGAAAAACAACTATGAAATGAGAAATCCTATTGTGTCAAAAACGGTGCATCTGTGATATCCATCAAGGAAAATCTAAAGGAACTACAAAAAAAAGAATAATAATAATAATAATAGTAAACACTTTTTACTGGACATAGTTAAAATCCAAATTATCACAACTCCATATGACTTCACACTTGAGATACAAATCACGTTTCACAAACAAGGAAATCAACCTAAATAAACAGATTCCTTACAGTGGTTCTATGATCAAAAAATGATAATGCGAAAACAAAATAAAAAAAAAAAAAAGGCAAGGATAAACAAAGCAAACTGAATAAAATGAGTTAAAAACTGACAACTCACTTATGGAATATCCGAATGCATCTGTGCTGATAGCCAAAAGGTACATCTGAAATCTGAATGCCTCTTGAAATAGTCACACAATTATCCATCCATTTAAATTAGGAACAAGCAACAACACTGTTTATCAGAAATGTACAAGCAAGAATTAACAAACTGCATTATGGGCTAGAAAACAAACTAAATGAACAATGGCCACCCACAAAGCATGTTGTTGAACAAAATTTTACGTTGACAAATACTGTTCTTCATTATCACTCTTGAAATGTTATACTACGTGACAATAGAACAGAAACTGAAATACAAAACTTATATACATTGTTCAAGGATAATACCTAAATCCCTACAGAAACCTTCAAAGAATGAAGACAGCCTATGCTTCCAGCAACAATGTTATCAAGAAATAAGCAAAATTGCCCACTCATCTATACAAAGATCTCTAGCAATGTCAACAAACAAAGAAATGGTACGAAAACTCAGCTAAATCGAGTTCGAGAATCTAATAGAATGTCATCAGAAGATGACCAATGTCTGAGAAGGTGTAGATCATCAGAAGATGATCAATCTCACTGCACAGGGCCCAATCTCATCTTCCAATAGTTGGCTGTAGCTGTCCCTCACAATACAAATTGGTGACAGAATAACATCAATCAACGCATCGACATCAATGTGCGAACTCTTTTTTCCCTCTCGGCTTTCTTAGCACTTGGGGTTCTCTTCAGTTTATTTAACTCCTCCATCACAACTTTCTCAACTTTGTCAATTGAGTTCAGAAGTTTCTTCTGGGGTGTGAGAGACTCTAACTCTCCACCAGCTTGCTTTGTGATATCAAGCAAAATCTTTGGCACTTTAACAGAGAGTGGACATTGCTTGACACCCAAAGTTGGATTTGGGGACATCATAGAAACATCATGCTCTAGTGGAGCATCTGCCAGTGGCACAGAAGAATCACGGACTCTCTGGTTGTGGGACATTGGACTCTCTAATCGTAGGCCTTCGACTTCTCCAAAACGAGCTCTTCTCCTTTCAATGGCCTAAAAATAACACGTGTACAAATATCAATAAATGGGCACACATAGCCTCAAATAAAACGAGAAATACAAAACAGAATGGCAGTGAAATTTTACGTAGACTCAATAAGGCAAATGAAATCTCTGACTCAAGAATTGATGACTGAAAAAACGAGGACCAACTCTTTGGCACTACAGCGCAGGCAGTCAGGCTAACTCACTCATGGAGGTTGAGAAATCTCGACTACAAACATATATGTTTAAAATACAACTCTAAACAGGACGTCCTCCTCCGCCTAATTCCCTCTCAATGCAAGTGATAGACACCAGCAAGCATCATATTGACCAAAATGGAATGCTCTGACGCAAGAACTGACTCATCAAACTCAAAGCAACTTCAACCAGCATGAACTGAACCAAAACTATCTACTTCAAAGGTAAAAAAAAAAACACAAAAAGGAAGCTTACAATCAACTAAATTCCATCACAACTGAACCAATACTACATTTCATTTACCCCAATAGAGGAAATTATAATCCAGTTGAACAAAAAAAAATATATATGTAGTATATACAAAACGATGCATACATAGATACATACATACATACACACATACACACATATTCAAGATGATAGTATATTCATACTCAATACGGAACCATCTAACTGTCGAAAGAACAGAAAAGAAACACAATTGCAATCGCACGATGATCTACACCGCTACATATCAACGATTGGTACATGGGAGTTTTATTGGCCAATTAAAAATTACAAGGGAAAATATATCTTAAATCAAAAGAACTTCCTTAGGTGTTCGGAACTCAACAAATTAAAAGCTAATTCCTGAAATTCATGGAAAACTTAACAATTCCATACCCAAGAAATCAAACGCTAAATACAAATTAAAGTTCAGTTTAATTCCTACCATATAACCAAGAGTATAATTAATCTTCCAAATAACTAAGAACCAGCGAAAACCAGTGCAAAATTAGTCCACAAAATTTTGAAGATTACCCTCACAACAGCAGTTATATCCCTAAGAGGCGTTCTGGGGTACCAGGCAGGCAACACACCGCGTCCTCTTCGAGCGCTTCCCACCGGCATATTCTCTCTGCCTGTTGGTACACGTGTCACAGAATTAGATCCGAACAAATCCCTTCTTCCACGTGAAACTACACTTCTCGGGGTCGCCAACCGGCCACCTCTTCCGGCAAGTCTTGTTTGCACACCTGGCGTCATGTTAGCTGCTCTATTAAATGGAGATCCAACTGAATTTGAAGTGTTTACTGGTTCGTCTTGAAGGATTCCGAGAGCACCTTGACGTCTTTGAGTAAAGACTGTCGCGATGTCCACCGGCCTCACGAGTCTATCACGTGCCTCGGGCATTGTTTCTTAGATTCTTGATTTCTCCTGAAACTGAGAGGAACAAGAGCATAAATTACTTAATTCCATTTTTTTTAAAAAGGACTTTCCAAGAAAATGAGGATTTCTTAATTTAAAGCATCATCTTGGAGGAAACTCAGAAAACTAGTGTTTTTAACAAGAAACCTATCACATTTTTCCCGAAATGAAAATTTTCCCGAGAAAATGAGAACGTTTTCTTAAGAACCAAACGCCATATTTTACCTTAAAGAAATGGAGAGCGGAAAAGAAATGAAGAACGAAAGAGGTATGTGTTATTTAGGAGTCAAACAAGAGGCTAGGGTTTGGGTGGGATATCTGCTGTGCATCACAAATAAAGGAGAAGAGAGAGGAGAGAGACGAATTTGGCAAGTTTTCAAAATGATATTTTGGGCGGTTTTATAGAACATTTCCGGTGGTGCCTATCACGGACAAAAACTTTAGCACGTGCGGGGATGATTCAAATTTCAAATTTGCTTGAGAGCGGGATATGAAGCAGCAGTTTCAGGGAAACTGAAAATACTCTTTTACCCCTATAAATAGGTAGGTTTCTTCATAGCCCATTGAATTGGGGGCGGCAATTTCGTATCTTATCAAATTAATCTGAACCGGATCCATTTATAACGATCCAGTTATAAAGAAAAAAGGAAAATTAGAACTCAAGATTATTGAAACAATTTTATAAGTCATAATTATAATAAATATTGAATAATTTAGTAAAATTATGTTATTTATTTAATATTTATTATATTTTTTAATATATATGCTATAATATTTAAGGTATTATTTTTTTAAATAATAATTAATTTTACTTTAAATATGATGAATGTCTTTTAAAATAACAAATATGATTAAAATTTTAAATATTAAAAATATAAATAAATTTATTAAATTATAAATAAATTAATACGATATAACCATTAAATAAATTAACATATTATAAATAAGTTTACGTACTAAAAATTTTAATACAATTATTATTTATATTAAATCATATCACATATTTAATAATCGTATTATTTTATGTTAACTCGATTTTACAAATTTTGTGATGAGTAGTTAAGTCATATAAAAAATTATCATCAGTATATTTAATGACATGACAAGGTGTCAAGAGATGGAATTGAATTCGATAAAATTGTATCTACTCCTTTACTTTTTTATTATTATCTTTAAATTTTTTGTTATAATTTTCAAATTTTCAATTATGATTTTAAATTTCAAATACAATTCACACCTTGAGAATTACAAGCAAAAAATTAAAAATTATTAAAAAAAGTTAAAAATTATAACAAAAAAGTTATAAAGTTGTATCATCCCATAACATAATCTTATATTTGGCTCAAGTTTTTATTTTTTAATTTTCTTTTTGTTTTCTTCTGAGTATATACATTTTTTCATAAATTATTAAACTAATTTTCCTCTGTAAATATTATTACATTTATTTTACAATTAAACATGTATAACGAAATAACATAAGTTCAAAAATATTGCATTGAACACATTTTTAAAATTTGGTATTATTTTGAAATAATATAAAATATAACTATTTTTAAAAAATTACATAAAAATATTTGTTCTCATTAATATAGTAATTGAAGTGGTATTCATTAAGTAAATAAT
Source organism: Khaya senegalensis (assembly GCA_032402905.1). Taxonomy (NCBI): domain Eukaryota; kingdom Viridiplantae; phylum Streptophyta; class Magnoliopsida; order Sapindales; family Meliaceae; genus Khaya; species Khaya senegalensis. The sequence continues at coordinate 4,374,963 of CP135533.1, forward strand.
ATTTTTTTAAAAAAAATAATTTATTATACTATCTCAACCTTTAATGAAATAAATATCATGCTATCTATGTGCATATGAGCGTGCATGTGAAAATTAAAAGCTTTGTGCAAATGAAAAGGAGAGTGATGAAAAATGAGCAAGGAGAGCATAAATTGAGTGAATAGTGAAGCTGTATTGGCTATCAAATGAAGTTAGCATCTTCAATTCATTTCTAAGCAGTAACCAACAAGGCATACTCTTTATGATCCATCTCCTGTGGTGAAAGCCTGGCTTGTAAATGTCTTCGCAACTCTATTTATCTTTAAGCAATAAAAATGAAGGAAATGGTTTCCAAAAATACACAATTGATATTAAGAATTCTATACTCCTCTACCGTGGGAGAGATACTTTTTCTGGTAGAACCTCTTCTAACTCTGTTCACGATCAGCAAAATGCTCCAATAACATAGAAGCTGTCTGTCTCATCCTGTCTTCCAATGAGATCGGCACACTCGTTTTACATGATATACCCTTTTCTTGAAAATAATAAATATCCTAAATGAACAACGGTTTCCGGGAAACAAAAATTGTTCAGCAAAAATTATGAGGAAAAGCAGCAGCCACCCTTTGATCCAGAATTCAGCTCCTGACCAGGAACAATAATCCTGGTTCCCTTAAGAAGATTAGAATTGCCACCTGCATCATGCTCTTCGTTGGCAGTAAGGGATTTCTTGCTGATTATTCTGTAAATTTCTGTTAACACTGTTAAAAATGCAGTTTCGACATTGGTGGCCTCGAGAGCTGATGTCTCCATAAAGAATAGGTTTTCTCTTTGGGCAAACTCTTGAGCATCTTCTATTGGCACTGCCCGAAGACTTCCCAAGTCACACTTGTTGCCAATAAGCATAATAACAATATTCTTGTCGGCATGTCCCCTCAGTTCTTCCAGCCATCTTGCCATGTGGTCAAATGACTGACGCTTGGTCATGTCGTAAACTAACATTGCCCCAACTGCACCTCGGTAATATGCACTTGTCACAGCCCTGTACCTGAGGAGCACAAAAGAATAAAATTTCAAGACACAATAAAGTAATAAACACAAGCTCCAAATATCTTAATTAGACAAACAACATATAGAAGCTAGCAAATGATCTGCTGAGGTTTTCTACATTATACCTCCCCCAGTCAGATAAGGTTGGGCCAAAAGATTGGGATACTACCAGATAGAATTAGCTCTTTCCAATTTCAAATGAAATATGTACAATAACCTTTTTCTGTGAGTCAGAAGGAAAAGTGAGCAACTATGACCTCCTATACCAAGCTAACAACAGCCAATCATCACAAAAGTGAAATGTGAAGATCTTATAAAAAAAGCCATTGTCATGCATAATATATCAAAAGACAAGGAAAACTGTGTCAGTTTATAATCTCAAATCTTTTCAAGTCTCTCTATCATTGCTCAGCTTACATATCAAGAGAACAAAATTACAGGGGTTAGTAATGCACAATATTTAAAAAGTATGTAACCCATTTCAATTTGAATATTTTAAGCTTCTAAATAAATTTTGTTCAGGATAAGATCAACCGAACCTGAAGGCTACAAGGAAGAGTATATGTAGCTATTGTAACAGAGAATGTGTTTAGCTTTCAATTAAATCATCCAAAGGCCCCCAAACAGAACATTCTTACTGAGTATAGGTTACTAAGACACATGGAAATTTGAGACAGAAGTCAAAAGCACAGCAGAATCGGGATAGCATCTCAAGAGAAAGTTACATTATGGAATAGAGACTTGATGCATTAGACAGAAGGAAACAGCAAGTGGATCAAAAATATTTGGAGACTTGACCAGATTTCCCTACCTGTATCAAAGGTTCCAATAATGACAGCTTGAGAAATAGTTTAGCATGCCAAACAACCATGAAGCTCTACATGAGGTGGCAGACAGAAGCAGATATAGCATTTCACTATCAGTGTGATAAACTTGAATACAATTAACCAAAAATATATGGTAATCATCTCTACATACTTTATACACCATAATGAAATAAGCCGACTACCGAAGCCATAGATAGCAGCATTCCATTTCAAGTCTAGCTAGATCTATACATGACCTGAAACTACAAGATAATCTAGCTAGTTGGCATAGTCTGAGAAAGTATACTTACACTGATTGTCCGTACATGCAGTAAGGGATCTAAAGTTAAAAAAACAGGAATCCTAAGATGACACCCAAATAATGCAAATGAATCTAGTTTTCTTCAATCAAGTTGCCTTACAGCATTCTCTCTAGTCCAAAGTTTACTTAAAAGTAAAAACTAAGAAGGGTTGTGCTTAAATACTGATATTTCATACGATGTAGAAAACGGCTTCATTGCAGCAGAGACAATTAAGTTGCTTAAGCACAATTATACTGGGAGAACTGAGCTACAATTACTCACCACAGTAAGTCATATAATTAGAGAATTTAGTTACAATTAAATCACCAATGCAAGTCATATATAATAAGCACAATCTTTCCTGATATGAGCTCTAAGCAAGAAATGAAGAAAAATATTCTATTCACAGGGAACAAATTACATAATCTGACTAAAGCTCTCTATACCAAGATAACTGTTTCAGAGATCCTCCCGGGAGAAGAAAGGCACCAGACAGTTACAAACAATGTCTTCATCTAAGACTCCTATTAAGCAATCCAAATGATAACCTACAGCAACCAATTGCTGAGCAGCAACAAGCTGAATGCATCAGTATGTCCACCCCAACCAATAGCAAACACGAATTACATATCCTATGATACCCAACAAGTAACTATGACACCAGGACGCTTCACCAATATCTGCAGCTAATGACTTCTAGAAATAAAGGACCATAAAAGTTTATTTCACTACAAATTGAAAGCTCAGAACAACTCAATCTCCTTATGCTCCAAGGAACCTTTTTTTTATTCCATTAGATCCTTCAATCGAGCTAAATAGCAACTTATAGCGTCACCCTCCATTCTTCATTCAGTTTCATCAGAGTCAAAACTGATCTAAAATATTATTTCCTTCTATTCTATTCGCAACGCATAAACCTTAATAGAGATAATTATAATGTTCCTCTCCGTCTTCAATGTTCCCTTAATAATTCAAACCTAAAATTTACATGTATATCACAATTTGAAACTAGAGAAATGGGGAAATCAATTAATTTAACCTACTGGGTTGCAATTGTTGCAAATAACGAATAAAGTATATCATTAATAAAAGGCATATATTTTGAAGCCGAACTACTTCTCCTGTGTCCATTTAATTTTCTTCAATGTGTCAAAAATTGGACCAATAACCTAATGTGAATCCAAAACCAAGAGATCACAAAGAGAAAAATAAATGCATGAAATGTGAAAGCACACCTTTCTTGGCCAGCAGTGTCCCAAATCTGGGCTTTAACTGTTTTGTTATCAACAGAAAGCGTTTTCGTTTGAAATTCGACACCAATTGTTGCTTTGGAATCCACGCTGAATTCATTTCTAGCAAAACGAGCGAGGAGCTGTGATTTTCCTACGGCAGAGTCGCCGATTAATACAACTTTAAATACGTAATCAATCTTCTTGTTGTAATCTCCATACAAATTTGACATCGTCACCACGACCAACTTTCCTCTCAAACCACCCACAGATTTGAACCTAAAAAACTACAGATTTGTACAAAATCAATCATGTGGCTTCAACAACAAGATCCGAAGCTCATCATCATCAACAAACGATCAAAGAGAAAAATGAAATCTGAGACCAAAGTGTCTGGGAGATCAGATAGAGGGAAATGCGAGACCAACGGCCAAAGCGGGGGCCGTTAACGGTTACCTAAGCAGAAGAAGTACCCTATATTCAGGAGCAGCATGGTTTTGTGGCTTGCGAGAGTTAAGCGTGGATCTGGGCCTTTGATCGCACTGACCCGAGTTAATCAATCAATTGGCATCAGAGAGGAGAGGATTTTCGTACAACGAGAATGCATGAGAGTTTTTTTTTTTTTTTTTAAATTAAAAGAAGTAAATCTTGTATTAATTTATCGAGTTATTCTAAATGCACCTCACTTACATTCTGAATACCCCCTTTTAGAGACGGGGGTGCATTTGGGCACAACTTCATCCAAAATATTCTGACCCAAAACCGCATATGTAGGCGATATATTTTTAATATTTTTAATGAATAAAAATAATTACTTATTTACTAAATTATTAAAATACATTCCAAACTAATATTTGTATAATGATCATAATTTATTTACTAAATTATTAAAGTATATTTCAAACTAATCTTCTCGTTAACACTCAGTAACTCTCTCTCTAAATTTTATATTTTAATGTCCGACTCTTTCTAAAATTAAAGAAGTTTATTTTTTTAAAAAGAAATATATATTTTAATTTTTTGGAAGCACTTTTGTGAGTAATAAAAATAGCTTTGATTTTGTTAGTGTGCTTTAACAAATAGTGGTGATTTAATTGAAAAAATTGAAGTAAAATTACAAGATAACTGATAATTTATTCATCAACCTAAGAATAATAGTAATATATTTAATTTATAAATTAACGTATTAATAAATTATAATTTTAAATCTTAACAAAAATGGTAAAAAAATAAAATTAGAGAAACTAAATTAAATGAAATATTTAAACTTTTATGCTTATTATTAATTGTGTGAAAAAAATATTTAGTGTGATTGATGAAAAAATAAAATATTAAGATTTTATTTTGTTAATTTTATATTAAAATATTAATAAAATTAACTCAATCATTATAATTTAATTATTCAATTTAATGCCAACTAACAATTATATTTTTATTTTAATATTTTATTTATTAATTGATAAAATAGTGAATCTAATTTTATACATATATTAAATATATATATATAAATTAATTATATTTTAAATATATTATAATATAAATTATCTCCCGCCTCTGTCCCCAAAAAAAATTCTCCTTCCGTTGCACTTTTGCCGTTTTGTAGGTCCGTCAAATCGAGTATCGCGTAAATTTTTGTCATCCTTGATCTTACCTACCTTTAACTTGTCTTAACAATAATAGGCCCAGTGTTTACATGGTTCCATACAAACATAGAAATAGAAATAGCAGCCAAAACAAAAAACAGAAGTTCAGATCAGGTAGTTGTCTCTGCATTCAGTGTAGTCCTTGAATGAAATATAAAGTAGATGAGGTTTCATTAAGCAATGAGAAAGAAGCAGGCACAGAACATTGTCATCTAAGCAGCTCAGCCCATAAATGAGTTTTGAGCTTCATTCATTATTTATTTTAAATGCTTCAACCATTCAGACCTCCATTATTGACTGGAAAATTGAAATAACCCCCCAAAATAAATAAATCCCGTCTTTCAACCTTAATCTGTACATCCTTTCAGTTTCATGTGGCCCCATGATTCAAATAATTATTACGGGATAAACCCTAGATACAGTTACGATATCACATATCAGACCTTCCACTGGATTTTTTACAAGTTGTAACATCCAGCATCTATTTGGGGAAAATTGCAGCCCTGGCGGCATCACTTGCTAAACTTTCCTTTTTGGGGAGCCAAAAAGTTAACAAAAAAATGAAAGAAAGCAGAAGCAGCATATGATAGCTAACATGAAAACAAGCAATGCATTACAACAAAATCAACAACATGTCCTCTACAATATCTCTTTATTCCATTTATGTTGTATCTGGAAAGTGGACAGCTTACAGGATCTGAATATTGTGGAGGAAAATCCTATCTGCCATTCTATCTCATACCCATTGAATAAAAAAAAAAAAAGAAAAGAAAAGAACATTTTATACTTGTTTAGCGCACAAAAATAAAAAGGAAACGAGATCAAAATTCTATTCCCTCTCATTAGTTCTCTTATTTCTGTACAGAAGCAAGTCAAACAATTTGATTTGGGACTGGCTTCTGAATACTTGAACACTTGCAGTTTGCCCGGTTGTCGCTTAGAGTCTGCGAAGAAGATAATTGTGGAAGGGTAAGATTAAAAATTGTATGGCTAGAATGTTCAAGTTGAAGTTCAGTTTCTTTTGTGTTACCTTGAACTGCTTTTGAAGGTCTTTAACATACTCAACAGCCAAATCTAACATGTCTGCTGTGTTTGTTTGCTGACAAGATGAAATAAAACATTTTGAGTTTCCAGAAATACTGACGTTTTGAGGTTTAAGGAGTAGAGAAACTATACCTTGTCCATATTTGGAACAAGCTCTTGCAGCTTCCTCATCCGTTCACTGATTCGTGTTCTTCTCAACTGAAAACATTCAGCTGTTATAATCACATCCCACAAAATGGCCCCTTGATTTCAAGCAATTATTTTATAAGCATTAAGCATAAAAAACATCAATATGATCATAATGGGAGTGATGCTCGCTCCATGAACATTGAGTGCCTACATTATAACTGGTTTCAGATATAGATATTTTTACCCTTTCAGCAATGCTTCGAGGATGAGTAGCACAACCGCGTTTGGCTCTTATCTTGCATGGAACAGAATCTTGAAAATGCGGGAACTTCTCCACGGTAGCCATCTTTGCTGAAGTCTTAGGCAAACTCAACTGGTGGGATGATATGTGAACGCAATTTCTAAGCTCTCCATTCTAAAGATAGAAAACCAATTAGATTAAAATTGAACAAGCAATATGATATGGAGAAAATTAAGACTGATATGCAAATCAATACCTGAGCACCAGAAAATAACTTGCTATCACTTTCTTGCTTTCTTTTCATGCCAGTAAAATTCTGTGTGAAACGGGGTGAATCATTCCAAGAACCATATTGGAATCCGGTGCTATAAAACCGAGCATCGGCATTCCCCTTTTTAACTTTTCCATGATTCGGGCTATCGCTGTCAATTTCAGAGAAATGTGGCAGCATGCCCAGGGAAGAAGGTATTCTTGATGCAAAGCTAAGCTGATTTTTCAGTCTGTTGGTAGATGGACTAAGCTCTCCATTAGAGACATTCACCTCACCATAGTTTCCCACATCTTTCGCACTGGCATAGCCTGCAGTTCGCTGAGAAATACTAAGTAGTTCATCTTTGTGTGTAATTGTTGATATTTACCTTAAATTTAATAATATTTTAAATATTTAACATATTTATATCATAATATATATATAATTTAATTATTTTATTATTATATATTTGTATATTTAATAAATGTAATAATGTCTTTAAAATAATAAGTTCAATTAGTTAAATACTATTTTTAAATATTATTAATTAAATATTATTGTAAATAGAATAATAATAATGTATAGAAAGTAGCATGTGTAGTGAATGATAACAATATATGTGTGTTATAATGTGAGATATTTAGTCAATATATAAGTACAAGATAGTGAACTAATATACTGGGTTGATCCATCATGAAAATATTACATAAATCATTATATGAGTATTATAAGTGATTCTTATAGTTAAAATGATATATGTGATTCTTGAGTTTGATATCACTATAGTTCTCAACATAGAGAATAATATATTTTGATATTTTCAAACGTCAACTGCAACAAGATAGATTATAAAAGAAATAATTAAATATGTCATAATTTATGTAGATGAATAAATATAATTAAGATAGAATTTGTCCATGTTATATAACAAAAGTGATATCTTAAACTTTTTAATTAAGTAAGACTTTGAAAATGTTTAGTTATATTCAAATAAGTCAATATCACATATTGATTTTATTTGATAAAATAAGTCTACTTAGGATATAAAAAAAATATAAAATTAAACTATATGATAATAACACATTTTATGTCTTGTATTCAATTAAAATGTTTAGGACAAAAAGATTAAATTATACGATAATATTAGTCACGAATAAAATAATGTCAAATTACTGGCATTCTTATTACTTAGGTGGTCATGATATATTGTTAAATATCATTCATTACTTGTAACATCAAAATTAAATTTTAATATTATTGTCAACGTTACAAGAAATTATTGGATCGCACATTAAGATAAAAAATAATATATATATATATATATATGAAGAATTATAAATGTGTTTAGAATTCATTAAATTATTTGAATATTAATTTTGACTAAAACCATTGTATAAAGATTGTACTAAATTTTATTAGTGTTTATTTTACTAAATAAATTAAATTTTATAAGAAAACTTAATCAAATAGTTTAAGTTAAAATTAAAAACTTAAAATAGCAAAATAAATATATAATATTTACATCTTAGAAACGAATTTAAAGTTTATTTTTGTGTTCTTATTTTTTAGGAGAAAAAAACATACAAAACATCACATAGTCAAATTATAGGAGTTAGCACTTGAAGTTAAATTTTCGATCATGTAGATATTACAGAAACGTAATTAATTGATCTATATTTGTAGTTTGACAAAATTATCTAACTAAAACTATATATATATTTATTGTATTGAATTATATACATATAATAATATTAGCATTTATCGCATAAACTTAAAAAAATAAGCACGTTTGTTTTTGTCTATTTTTTGTTGTGTATATATTCTGGTTTGTTCGCGGTAATGCAACACCATAACATACAAACATATCATACCCAAAGGAACTGTGTTTGACTCTCAACGTGGATTTCTATTATGCACACAATAAAAACCTAACCCCAGATTCTAGCCGAACCACATACAGTACTACTCCTACAGAGAAGTATTCCATCTCTTTCAGAAAAAGTTACATATAAGTTGGAATATGACAATCAATTGACAAGTACTAGAGGGTAAAACCCACAAATAAATAACTGACAGGTTTCATCAATCTTCCTGAGGAAAAATAATCCCAAGTAACAGTCTAGTATATAACTCAGCTGCATATGTACATCTCTTATGAAAGCTATAACACGTGTGTGAAATTTTTAAAGGCGTAGCCCATTTAAAAATTTAACACTACTTTCTATTATAAGAACTTCAACTACAAAATCTAACAACCAGATAATGGCCAAAATGTTCAAAATATCAACAAAAGTAGAATGAAAGATGAGTGAAGAGACAAATCTAGAGAGAAAAACAACAAAAGTATATAGACTTCAGATAAACTATCTAAACAAAGTTATAAGAACCAAGATTTAATCATTCCAATAAAGAAGTCAAATTCACATCCAAAAACATATTAATTAAACTGAGAAATGAGAACAAGAGCAATACCATTTTGAGCGGAGAGTTTCGCAACAAGTCCCGCAGGGGAGCTCCTCTGCCTAACAAGACTGGAGTTATCAGTTTTGGCTTGTGTATTATGATCCATGAACGACTCATATGAGCTCTCCATTGCAGAACTCTGCCTCGGATAATGAGGAAACAACCCAGAACCAGTTTGCTGATAATTTCCATAACTAACACGAGGTTCACCCTCAAATTGTTGAAAACTAGATTTGTTGACATTATGACCACTAGAATTCATGAATCTTGAGAATAATCTCTCGGATTCAAAACTGTTCTTATTAATTCTAGCTTCTGTATCATCCATAGAATTCCCCAGAAGCGAGCTTGGAGCAGAGTGTAATCGCGACAACCCAGAATTGGATTGCTGGTGATAATTATGACTGATGCTTGAATCCACGACCACACTCACTCTGTTCCCACCACTAGTTCTTGAGAAATGACAATTGTTTGTTTGAGTTAAGGATTTGGTGCTAGAGATCCATTACGGATAACTTAATACAACTTTGTCAAGCACAAAAAATTCTGGGAATTTCCTCGCATCACTTTCTCGAGAAAAATTTTCAGCTTGAATTGTAAGCAGAGTAAGATAAAATCTTGAAGAGGAAGCAACCCAAGAAAAAAGCTTTATCTGAAGCTTGAAGGCACTTACAAGCTAACAAGAGAAACAAAACACGAAACCCAATTTAGAGAGGATAATGGAATGGTAATCAAAAGATGTCGAGGGTTGTGTTAAGGAAATATTGGATCAAGAGAGGGAAAGAGAAGGGGTGATCTGTGAAAACAGAGTGAAAAGCGGAAAGAGCAAAAATGGATTGATGGGAGCCTTGGATTTGCTTTTTAGGAAGCACTGAAAGCAAGGAAGATCTAGAGAAAGTTAAAAGGAAAGAGCGAGATAAAGAAATGAAAGAGGCGCAATATTTATCTTCTTCTTCTTGTATCTGTAGTTTTGAACACGACAGGTACAGGTACCGGTACCGCCAATGGTGAAGTACAGATAACGATCAATCTAAGCTCTCCCTCCACCTAAGTTTCCCATCTTTCTGTGTTTCCCAAAATGCTCTTCTTATTTATTTATTTATTATTATTTGACATTCTAAATTAAAAATATATATTATTTTGATTTATAAAGAATTCCAACAACTTATTATTAAACCATTTACTTTAAGATTGTATTTATTGGCCAACAACTTAAGCAACACAAATGTTGACTCTTAATTCAGCCTAAAGAGAATCTTTTGGGTTAATTTACTTGCCAGAGAAAAGTTAGTATAAGAGACAAAAATAGCAAAGTGATAAATAAAATAATATATATATTCTTTAAAACAAAAAATAGTACCGTTTACTTTCTTTCTCCGTTATTTCCTAATCTAGATAGGAATCAAGTATATATCAATAAATTTTGTTTTATTATATGTATTTATTTGTAAATATTTAAAAGAAAATTTATTTATTTATTTATTTATTTAAGGTAGGAAGGACTGTTATGTCTGTGAGGTTCACGGATGAGGCAGAACCGCAAGAGATTAAAGAGCAAAAGCAATTAGGACGTTGACGTCACCGTCGTAATGTTCCCGTGAGTGCCAGATTCACGCCGCATATGATTCCGTTTCGTCGTTTCCACCTTTTTATTGGTGTGAATGATAATTCACAGAGTTTTGGCCTGTTTTGTTATATTAATTATGGTGATGAAGATGATGTAATAAAATTATTTAATTAATAAAAATATTAATTTTATTAATATAAATTTATAAAATTAAAATAAATTTTATTTAAATTAATAAATAATAAAATATATTTTAAATTTTAATATTTTTATTAATAAAATTGATTTTTTTATTAATTAAATAATTTTATTATTTTATTGCAATTGATATAATAATGCAGTCCGAGACTTTCATGCTATCACATCACAGCAGCCGCCTTCTCATGCATGACATGACCCCTCTCTTATACTTCCACCCCTATATTTCTTTCTAATTTACAAACTTGCCACTCATACCATTTTTGTTAGTTGGGTCAAACTATTAAAAATATGAAATGAAGAATGGGAATCAATTCCCACTTGAGCCAATATAAAATTTTGAAGGAAAAAAATATGTGGTCATTAAATCTTCTCTTTGAAATAGAAGTTAATGTTATATTCAAAGTACACAAGTTGATGTTATAATTAACGTATTAATAAGAGTGATTTTTAATTCTTTATTTATTGAAGAAATAATAATTAAACAAGTTTAATTAAAATATATTTGATATAAAATATAATTAATTTTATTAAATTAATGTATTTTAATGGAAATCTTGTTGGATTGATTGTAAATTGCATGTGTGGTGGGTTGTGGTCCCTCTTTCTTTCCTCTAACGGAAATACTAAAAAAAAAAAGAAAGTATATAAAAATGATGGGGAGAGATACAAGACAAAGTTTCACATCCAATGCCTAAAAAAAGTAAGATATTGTTTGTGTGGAGGGAAACATGTACACGTGATCATGGCATCTTCTTCGATGTATTTGCCTTTCCCTTTCCCCGCAACGCTAAAGAAAGGCTTTCTCATTTTGGCAAGGCTAAACTCAGCCCTCCAAACGACGTCGTTTTGAAACTTTTATTTTTTGATGGGTCCCCGTCCTTTGATTCTGATCGTTGTTTCTTTTAACAGTAAGAGGATCTCATCCTACCGTTTTCTATTATTACAGTTTAAGAATTGCTGACATCTTTTCTGCCTCTGCATCTGCATATTCTGCATCGTCTCTCATTTTGACAAGTTTCAAGGGATTTAAGTCATTAGTTTTATATATATATATATATATATAAAACTAAATATATATTCCTCTTATATTCAAAATATTTTATTCTTATAATAATTATTTTAAATTTCTCACACATAGTTTAAAAATATATATCTTATATTTAAAATATTTTATTCTTACAATAATAATTTTAAATTTCTCACACATTTTCAAAATATATATCTTACATTCAAAATGTTTATTCTTACAATAATTATTTTAAATTTCTAACACATATTTTAAATTTTTTAGTTAATTATTTTAATTTTTATAATTTTTATTTTTTATTAAATATTTTAAATTTTATTTGTTAAATATTTTAAATTATCAAAATTCAAAATTAGAATCATTGAAGTATTTACTTGTTAAAATAATAGTAAAAATGGGAATGAAACTAGTAAAGCTCATGCAATGATATTAAGATGGGGTGCATTCAAAATTTTTATAGGTATACTCAACAATTTTTAGTTAAGTTGGTAGTTGACTTAAACTTGACAATTGTGTTGGTTAGCTTGTTTTAGTTGTTTAGGTGGTTAAAATCAAAAGAAAGAAGCTAATTCTAGTATTATTTTTCGAGCTCAATAAATTAATGTCTAGGTCACCAAATTGAACATTCTTGGATTCATTAGAAAACTATGAATGTGCTATTTATATTTGACTACTTTCATTGCAAATAAATCAAGGTTGAGTGTGGTTTCTTCTCATGGATGTAATCATTGCTGAACCACATTATTCTTGGTTTGTTGTTTTCATTCTTATCTATACTTAATGGTTTTCTACATATCTAGATTGTTACTTGTTCGATAGTTGTTCTAAGTGAACTTTAGATCAAGTTTAGGGCTCTAAATGCAACAAAGTGGTATTTGACATTGAAAAGCTCACATCTGAAACAAATTTTAGTATGTGGAGGTTAAATATGAGGCTCTTCTAATACATCAAGGTTTAAAAAAGGCTCTTGAAGGAGAGGACAAGCTTCCTGTAATGATGAGTGACAAAGATAAAAGAGATTTGTTGAAAAAGACACATAATGCTATTATGTTTTGACTGGAAGATGGAATTTTAAAAAAAAGTCTCCAAGTAAACCACTGTAGCAGAAATATGGCTCAAGCTTGAAAGCTTGTTCATAACAAAATCACTTGCAAAGAAATTGTATAAGAAAAGGAAGTTGTATAGTTTTACAATATAATTAAGTATTTCAATACAGGAATACATTGACAATTACAATAAGATCATTTCATATTTGGAAAGTATAAACATTAAGATTGATGATAAGAATCAAGCCTTGATATTGCTTAAGTTATTACCAAATTCCAATGAGCATCTTGTGGACACTTTCTTATATGGCAAGGAGTCATTATCCATGCAAGATGTCAAAACTACATTGAGTTAAAAGATATTGTAAAAGAGTGACAACAAAGAAACTTATTCCATATGTGAATGACTAATAGCAAAAGGAAGGATAAAAAAAGAAGAAGATAAAAGTCCAACCATGACAAATCAAAATCCAAGAACAAGAAATATAGACGTTATCATTGCAAGAAAGATGACTATTTTAAAAGGGATTGTCCAAAAAGGAAGAATAATTCTAAGAAAGACCAAAAAAAATCTAGAAATGCTTCAATAGCATCAAAATAGATTAAGGAATTCATAGATGTTGAAATAGATTGCTCTAAGGAAAGTTATCAAAGTTCAAATTTTTTCATTGCATCAAACAATTAAATAAAAAGTCAGTAAGTTCATTTCATATGTGCCATAATCAAAATTTGTCCAATGCTTATGAGGATTCTAATGGTGAAAGAGTCTTGATGGAAAATAATCATGCATGCAGTGTTGTTCGTATTGAAACAATGAAAATTAAAAATGCATGATGATATTATAAAGACCTTAAAAAATGTTAAGTATGTACTAAATTTAAAGAGAAACCTTATTTCTCTTGGCATACTAGACAAATCAAGTTTAACTTTAGAGTTCAAAATGGAGGTCTAAAGGTTCTTAATAAGTCTATAATGGTAATGAAAGGAAGAATCATAAATGGCTTGTATGTTTTAGAGAGATTAGCAGTGATTGGTAATGTTGTGATTTCCAGTAAAGTAAAGATGGATTATACAAAGTTAAGCATCTTAGATTAGCTCACATCAGTGAAAAAAGACTCAAAAAATTATATAAACAAAGACTTCTTGGTAGTGTAAACTTAAAGCTACTAGACTTATATGAAAATTGCATTTTTAGCAAGGCTTGTAGGGTAAAATTCATCAAGGCCATATATAGAACCAAAAATATCCTAGACTATGTTTATTTAGATTTTTATAAGTCTGTACAAGTTTCATTCTTAAGTAATGAATTTACATACTAAAGACAAAAGATTAGGCATTCAAAAAATTTGAGGAATAAAATGCTTCAGCAAGACTTAAACAGAAAGAAAAGTGAAAAAGTTAAGAACAAGACAATGAACTTGAGTTTTGTAATAAAACTTTTGAAGATTTTTGTAAAGTAAATAAAATATCAGGGCACAAAACAGTGCCTGGAACACCTCAACAGTATGGTTTGGTTGAGAGGATGTAGTTACTACAACTTGTTACCTTGTTAACAAAAGTTCTTAAATGCCAAAAGAAGTTTAGAGATGTAAAGTTGTAAGTCATCAAAATTTAAAGATATTTGAAAGTTTTATGTATGCACATATTAAGTAAGGAAAACTTGAACCAAGAGTAATAAAAGGCATCTTTATAGGGTATCCTCAAAAAGTAAAAGAATACAAAATATGATGTCCAGAGGAAAGCCATCAAGATGCATCATAAGAAGAGATGTAGTGTTCAATGAGGCATCACTTTTAAAAGAATCTATGCATACAAATCAAGTTTCAACATATGACAATGGAAATAAAAATACAGTTCATATTAAGGTGAAGTCAAAACTACCTCAGAGTGATTCAGAATAAGGCATATCTCATAAAGAATAATTTCAGCCACAAGATGACTTATCATACCACAGGTTGGCTCGAGATAGAACTAAAAGAACAATCAAACCACTAAGCAAGTATGCATATGCTGATCTTATTACATTTGCATTACTTTTGTTGAAGACATAATGGAAGATAAACTTAGATCCTATCAAGAGGCCATGAAAAGTTAAGATAAATGCTTATGGAAGAAAGCAGTGCAAGATGACATGGATTTCTTACTAAAGAATCAAACTTGGACTCTAGTTTCAAGACTAAAAAATAAGAAGCTAATCAGTTGTAAATGAATTTTCAAAAGAAAGGAAAGAAGATTAGTTGGTGATTCACAAAGTATAAAGTTAGGTCGGTAACAAAAGGCTTTACTTAGAGAGAGAAAATTGACTACAATGAAATCTTCTCTCCAATAGTCAAGTATAGTTTCATAAGACTACTACTTAAATTAGTTGTTGTTCAAAATATGGAACTTGACCACATAGATGTTAAAACTGCTTTCTTTCATAAAGAGCTTAGAACAAATCTTGATGAACCAACCAAAAAGATTGAAGACAAAAAAACAAAGAAGATTTTGTGTGCTTGCTAAAGAAATCATTATATGGTTTGAAACAATCCCCTAAACAATAGTATAAGAGATTTGATATATTCATAACAAGTCATAAATATAAGAGAAGCAACTTTGATAGTTGTATTTACTGTCAAAAGTTAGATCAAGGTGGAGTTGTTTACTTGGTATTGTATGTTGATGACATTCTAATTACTAGTCAATTCAAGATGGAAGTAATCAAGCTCAAAGACATCTTGAAGGCAGAATTTGACATGACTATTCTAGGCTACACAAGAAAAATTTTAGAAATTTAGATTGTAAGGGACATAGAAGAAGGGTTGTTGTTTCGAGTAATTCATTTAAGACTTGCCATATCCTAAAAGCAATTTACGTGTAAATTTTATAACTAATCTCAATCGAAAAGTTAAAAATAACGCTCTAATAAAAGTATATTACATGCATATTTCTATCCTTTATTCTAAAGATTTTCAATAGTATATTAATAGTTTTCAAAACCCTCCTCCTTAACAAAGTATTAATATATTTTAAATTAAATAATTATTAACAATTAATTTGTATAAAAAGATTATCTTTATAAATTATAAAAACTTATGATATATATGATATGTGAAATTGTGATGTGACCACAATCAACAAAGATGGCCAAATAAAGAATTTCAGAGATATTGCTTTTAGTTTCATTTGGAATCAAAATCTATTCTTTTTAAATTTAGTTAAAATATTAAACGTGAATTTAAAAAAATTTGAGTACTCAATTAATAACTAATTACCTAGTGATCAAAAAATTTATTTAATTATGGATCCAATCTCTAAAAAAAATCCAGAAGTAACACTTGCTATTTCTCAAAAGTATGGGCTAGAATAATTTGGAAAACAATTTAAAAATTAGCAAGCGAAGTAACAACTTTTTCTTCTAACAAAATAAATAGATTTTTGGCATTTCAATACTCTAGATAGTCTTATAAGTGCCTGTCCACCGCAATTTAACAACAAAATTTTCTTTTTGAACGATGAATATTTAAAAACGAACCAAGACATCTCCCGAACTATTATCTGCTTAACCATTTGTAGCTAAATGCCACAAATCCATATTCCTATCCCGCGTGTGATCGAAAACCCTTCGTGCATCAGTCATGCTTTCGCACTTGGCACACGTTGGTTTCACTCGCTTTATTGTTCAAAGTCAAGTCTCCCCGTAAAGGTCGATAGCAAAAGTAGTCCTGAACCTTCTTAGCATTCTCAAACGACTTTGGATTGGCACACAACTCAAATAAAGCATAGAAACAATTAGCATCTGCTTTGTTATTCTAAAATCGTTTCAAAAGATTTTTATTTTATTTTCAAAGATCCAATAAAAAACCAATAGAAATTTACAGACTAAACCAAAGATAAAGAAAGAGAAAAGAGAAAGAGAATTAGGGTTTTGTAAACTTGTATCAACAAATGCTTTCTAAATTGAATTCACAGTGATCGCACAATAAATCGTCCCCAAAAGAAGTAGAAATTGGAAGAAATGTTCCTTCAAATTAGAGTTTAGAATGGAAAGAAATGGAGAATTGAAAATGAAGAAAAGAAACAGTGAGATTCCACGATTAGATCAGATTTAGGTTAATTTTGTTTTATTTTATTTGTGTATCTTTCAAGTTGAGCCGACTGTTAAGCATTACGTTAAAAGAAATTGGTTCATCAGTTCAATTTGAATTTCAAAACTTATAGAATTAAAACCGAATAAAAAAAAATTTTGATTATTTACTTCTAAAACCAAGACTAACCCTAAAAGAACTGATCTGATTTTAAAACTGAATCGTTGAGTTTGTTTCCTCACAATTTCAGATTGTCTTAAAACCTATGCACACCCTCAGGATTTCTCTAAAGAATTTCTTACTTTTTTAATTTGTCCCATGAATTCCTTATTTTTATCCCTTAAACTTTATGATTAAAAAACATAGCAAAAATGCCATCATAATTTTTGTTTCCTTTACTTTATTGTATGAAAAGGGCAGAGTAAGGAGACCATCTTACTTTTTGTCACCTACACTTTTTTTTTTTTTTTTTTCAAAAAAATTGACATTCTGGGACCATCCAAAAAAAGTTTGAAAGTTTGACGCATGACAATAAAGAGACCAATTTAAGATGACACATTGTAATGAGGATAAGAAAGTCATCCTTTTTAGAAAGCTTACCTTCAAGGATTCAAATACCAAAATATTCATTTAAAGGTTAAAAGTAGAGAATTAGGGCACTACTATACGATCCCATATATGTTCATAGTTTTCTCACATGCTCAAGAGGATGTTGATTGGGTTGGTTTCACTTCTTTCTCTCACACTTTTTTTCACTTGCTTTTAATTGAAGGTTTTCTCTCTTGTTTTCTTGAGGGAAAAATCAATAAGAGCCTGCAACTCCTTTATTTTGCTAATTTAGGCATCGAAATGGGGCTGCAGAAATTTCAAACTGACTCTTAGTTTGATAGAACTCACCTACCTCAACTTGAAGTTAAAATTTAATATTGTGCGTGTATTTAGGAGAGTAGATTTCCGTATTATGTATTAGTGTTGTTCCCTTCCATATATATATTACAGTTACCCCTAACTAAAATGCAATGTTAAAAATTCAATAATAATAATATTGAAATACACAAAATTAAATTATATTTTATGTTCTCGTGGTGCAAAGTGACTACCAATGATGGACTGACTCGTACTCCCAGACCAGCTACTACCCAAGTCAAAGCCCAGATTGTTTAACTAGTCAGAAACATGAAATCTTCTAGTATGGAAAATACTGCAGTTAGTCCTCAGGGTCTGAATGATCAGAAAGAGAACGTAGTAATGATCACAACACCGTATATAAACTTTGATATGCATTTTCTTTACGGATTAGGATCCTCCCATCCTTTAATTTCACTCTAAGCTTTTAAGGTGACGATGGATGATATACATTCACTTCTCTTGAACAATGATGCAAATTTAACGACAATATATTAGATGTAAAAAATTAGACAGAAGAGAATATGCAAATCATGTCTTTATATCTTTGGATTTCAGCTTAGGGTATTATGAAGGTTAAGTTATAGTTTCATCAACAAAATGGAACAGAAAGAACTTCAACAGGCAGATATGGACAGATAGATATAATGCACATTCAAGGAGAATGCAATTGCTAACATTAATAACAATACATTAAGGAATATATCAGAATCATCCTACATTCAAGGACATCAAACAAAAGCGATAAACATCGGTATCAAAGCCAGGAAGTACGCCACAATGAACAAAATTTTATAAAGCACTTCCTGCCAAATTTCACTGCAGTTAGATGCAATCAAGACTCTCAGACAGTGTTTTCATTCTAGGACGCAATTCTGGATCCACCTCGGTGCAGTTTAGTGCAATATGGAATGCAGCTATCACTTGTTTCTTTGCATGAACTTCTTTCAGAAGTGATGGGTCTATTATCTCAGACACAGGATGCTCTTCGCGAAACACCTGCCTCACAAAACTTTCCAATCCTTTCCCATCGTTTTCGGGTCCAGAATCAGGCAGCCTACCAGTTAACATCTCCAAGAGCACAATTCCAAATGAATAGACATCACATTTCTGAGTGAATTTGCTGCCGTTTATTCGAGCTTCGGGAGCCAAGTAAAAGTTAGAGAGAGTTGAAATTCTTGAACCCATTGCAGAGGTTACAACGGTTTGGTTTTTTATTACTTTAGAGGTAGCCGAGAGAAGACGAGTGAGTCCAAAACCCGCTATGTGAGGCTGGAGTTCATCATCAAGAAGGATTTTTGTAGATTTTATATTGCCATGAACGTATTTTCGAGGGCCATACTCATGTATGTACATTAGACCTCTTGCAGTTCCTTGAGCAATTTTTAACCTTGCTTCCCATGGAAGTGCTGGCAAAGAACTGGAAGGTCCCTCTGCAACAACAGTCAAAACACCATTGTAAAATCAATTGGATATTGCCCATTACATTGACCGGAAGCTAATACAAAAGCTGTAAGGGAAAGGATTTACTATTTCTAAGAGCCACTAGATAGAAGAAGAATACTTCTACAATATTCTCTACGACCATTTTAACATTTGATACAATAATCACATTGGAAATATACAATGACCCATAAAAGAGACCTTCAGAACTCCAAGGCCAAAATGTAAATCATGAAATAAACCTATATGCAGTATGTAACAGGAATATGACTGAGATAGTGGTCCACCTTTTCTTACATGTCATTGATGAACGTCAATTGTATAGAAAATCATGCCCTTACACATCACTCTAATGGGATCCATTCATTAAATTTTGGCCTTTGTATGTATTATAGAAGCAACCAGTGGCAGATCAACAGGACCACAAAGTAAATGTCTTATATAGAAGCTCTAAAATTAATATGCAAACTTGTCCTAACAATGATGGATGATAAATCTGAGGACATATGACACGAATCTTAGTGGTGGATAGAAACAAAGAGCAAGGCACCAAAGGTGAATCATTGCTGAATTATTACTGTGTCAATGAGAACAAACTCTCATTAAAATGTTAAGTTCCCTGATTCAAAAGCACGCATGCAAGAAGAATCCATCCAATGATGCCTCTACATTTATGATGACTATTGACTGGTGATCTCTATTCAAAAGAGGAGGAGAAAAATCAAGGTAGGAGTTCAAAAATGGCGAAATTAATAACCAACATATGGTTAGGAAACACAAAGCAGATTCCGGACCCATTGATTTGTATCATATTTTTCAGATATTTGGATTCAAACTCAACCAAAGATATTACAAACATGAGGCTGTCTCCATTTGAAGTACAGAGGCACCGCAAAATGCTACACTTAAAAGTTTTAACTCAATCCTCCAATTTCAGAACAATCTTCAGCAGTTTGCAAACTTATTCGGATGATTCATTCCCCGAACGCTAGTCTTTGTACATAATATGAATCATCATGGCACATGTGCTAAAAAACGAACACAAAAATGTTTTAAGTCCTGTAATTTCTCAAATCTAAAACATGGCACGAGTCACTTTGGCAATTGGCATCAACAATACATAGAAGAACTCACAAATTAGCATGGAAAAAAAGCTACAAGAAAACATAATGACCCACTGACTCCATGAAAAAAAAAGATATATTTATATTATTGCAAATTGACCACAAATTTGACTCTTGTAATTCAGAAGTGACCCTGCAATGATTTCTGTAGGGATGGATTAAGGCCTGCGATCATCAATATTGGACCCATCTATACCATAAACATGATTAATTACCCATTTACGTGCACTATTACCATTACTTTAGTTAATTTAACCTAATTTCAACCGCACAAGAACGACGGCAATTACTAACAACAACAAAAAGAAATAGAGGAATATTACCATGCAACGCAGAGTACAAACTTCCATCGCCGACGAAATCAGAAACCAGCAACTTCTCATCATTGGCATAGTAATAAGCTTTCAACCCCACGATGTTGGGGTGATGGACCTTGGCGATGACCTCCACTTCACTCTCAAACTCCTTGAACCGCCACGTGGCATCTCCCTCGCTCAACCTTCTTACAGCAACTACAGCAGGCGCAATTACACCTGATCCTCTCCCTGCAACCACCTTGTACACTATGCCACTCCTACTCTTCCCAACCACGTAAGCCGATGCCCTCAACAAATCCTCTAATTCCATATTAAACCCTTCGTCTATGACAACGAATTTGCCCTTTTGCCCCTCCTCTTCGTTAACCACCACATCATTTGTCTTATTTTCCTTTCCTAATTTGCCCTCTCGAGTTCTTTGTTTTCTCCGAAACAGCCATACTGAGACTGAAACAACGCCAACCACCACCGAAACGCCGGAAATTACAGACACTGCCACTGACCCATTTCTACCCTTGCCCTTCTCTTCACTACTGAAGCTAAAGTTAGAACTTTTAGGGTTTTGTGGATCGTCTTCTTCTTCGGGGTTTGCAAAAACTTTAGGGTTTTCAGCTTCCGGGCAAGGACTTTGCAAAGGAAAACCACACAGCCTCGGGTTTCCTGAAAATGCGGTGGGTCCCTGATTCAACAGTGACCCTACTTGAGGTATCTCTCCACTAAGATTATTATTCCTTAGATCCAAACTCACCATCACCGGAAAATGACCGTACATAACCGGAATCTGGCCTGTAAATTGATTAAACGACAAGTTTAGAGTGCCAGTGAGGGCTCTCAGGTCGAGAAGAAACTCAGGCAAGGACCCATTGAGAAGATTTGCAGATAAATCCAAATGGGTTAAGTTCTTGAGTGCTTTGATTTGGTTAGGTATTGGACCAGAGAAAGAGTTCTGTGAGAGGTCGAGATAAACGAGGTTTGTGGCGTTGAAGATATGGGCAGGTATTGGTTTAGAGAAGTTGTTCTGAGCTAGATTGAGTCGAGTGAGTGAGTTCAAGAAGCCGAGTTCTGAAGGCATGTAACCAGTAAGGTTCTTGTTTGGGAGATAAAGTGAGGTGACTTGGTTTCTAATGCAGTGAATGCCGAACCAGTGACATGGAGTCGAATCCGACTCTAACCATGAGTCGAGAGCTCGAGTTGGGTCTGCTGTAATAGCGGCTTTGAGCGCAAGGAGAGCGAGGCCATCTTGGTTCAGACAAAAGGAAAGAGGAGTGAACCAAATAGTAAACACGAGAACTGGAAGAAGCATCTTTTTTCACCTAAATTTTCGATGACGGAGAACTTGATAATAGTACTTGTTATCAGTTCATTTCGATGATCTCTACGTTCTGCAACGAGGGGTTGCAGAAAATAAGATGGACAAGACGAAGACGAAGAAGAAGAAGAAGGACAATCGAACTTGAATTGAAACGGTTGTTTAGTTTGGTAGTGTTATCGAGGTAGCAGACTTAACGTGGCCATGGAAGGTTTGAATTTCTTGACTAGTGTTAGACACTGTTGCTGCTTTTTCAAATAAATAAAAACAAATTAATTAATAAATTAAAAATTAATCATTCAATGTTTGTCTTGCTTGCCTTTGTGTTATGCCCCCTGGATGTGGGCAAATAAGTGTATTAGGGTATTGAGGTAATTAAATATACACAGCACCTACACAAAAGTTAAACTTTTTTTTTTTATATAAATATTACAAAATAATTAATGTTGTTGTCAAACATATTTATAATAAAAAAAAAAATTTTTATCTTTATTAAAATAATTAAGAAGAATAATAAATTCAGTTTATTTTTTCATTTTTTTAAAAAATAAAAATACAAAATTATCATTAAAAACTAAAAAATTGAGATATCAAAATTCTTGAAAAAAAAAATCGTTACATATATTTTTATAAATAAAATAATTTAAAATATAAAAATAAAATTAGTAGAATGATAAAAGAAAATAAAATAGTGATATTAGTAAAAATTGCATATTTTCTAAGAGCAGCCCTTAAAAGATTTAAAAAATAATAATTTTTATTTATTTTGTGAATTTGTTAAGAAAAATAAAAATGATGAATTTCTTGTTACAAAAAAA
>CP135533.1:4398243-4457547 GCA_032402905.1 Khaya senegalensis
GCAATAACCTACAGACTTTCATTTTAATCAAACCAATGGTAATAGTGAATAAGAATAGTGTTTAGCATTTAAAATTGAGTTTTGAGTTGAAAAAATGTATATAAAACAGCCATTTAGCACCATAACAACATTTAAAAAAAAATTATCCTCTCCTTTTGTGGGCTTGCCTACTCTTTTTGTAATCTTCTAACTTGACCATTATAAACTATAACAATTAACGATCGAGGGCGATTATTCTTAGAATAGAGTAATTAGACAAGTTCACGTGTCTTACAAAAATAGTAATTGATTATGTAGAGAACGTGACTTCTTAATTGTCAATTGTCTTCGGGTCCAAGGTACATCTAAAAGTGGGTTACAAATTTGATATTAAGATTCCTTGTTGTGCTTACCGATATAGACATTCGTGTACAATCCTAAGTTGTCCATGGATTATAGGGACAGCAAAATCTAAGGGACATTTAAGTAAAAACATTTGAATGAGAATTGTTGAGTGAAAATTATTGGTATAACCATTTGTGTTGGATTCTCTGTTATATATAAATATAGTATTTATTTAATAAAAATAAATGTGTTCTTCAAGAAAATTAGAGAAAGTGAGGGATCCTTTTGTAATTACAGTATTATAACAGTAACAGATTCTCCTTGTGTTTTTGTATTTGTTCACCGAAGCACTTCGTTTTTGGATGGCTACTACGATTTTTTAAGTTATAATACATTCAATGACGAGTGACAACACTTTTGTTGAAAGTTGTAATAACTAATAAATGGCCGATTAACTGATGGCCGGAGGCTGTTATCTCGTTACCCAAAGGAAAAATATTGATTTCACACAGCATCTCGAGAAATTCAAAATGGATTAGGCGATCTGGTTATTATCATTACTTTTACTAGAAACAGGAAAGCACTTCCTACATTACCACTCTCAACTAATATACTCTTACGATAGACAATCACCTTTTACTGAAATTGTTTCTTGCCTATCACACGATTGCAATGGTTAAAAGTGAAATTTACTCTGTTTCCCATCATCCTTTTCTCATTCATAAAAGCTTTCTTCCATGATTTCTCCAGGACAAAGATGATTGATGATTTTAATGATGATAATTATTGTGCAAATTATTTATTATAATCTAAACATGAAACTAATCATCTTTATTATCTTGCTGACCTTTTTTATTGTAACATGTAATAACTATGTGATGTAGACTTACGTTTCAACTTACCAAGAGCTGATAGCCCGTCTTCTTTTTCGATCAAATATATCAAGACTACAATTTTGATCTACCGTCCTTATTTCCGGGTAGATGCAAAGCATCATAGTGGCCAAATCCATGATAGAGAACTCTGATAGGATTTTCCTTGCCATATTCTTGGCCATACTCTGCAATTGATATAAGGCCACCAGCATCCTTATCATACATATACACTGTGATTGGCATCCTGCAATTGTCAGAATCATGAGATTCTGTTAGTTTACTGATGTTGACCATAAAATTTACAGGAAAAAAGACGAGAGAAAATGAATTTACAATGCAATAACAGCATTGCCGATAGTTCTTTTTCCCTGCTGCACAGGCAACTACACCTCCAAAATCAAACCCTTACACCCCAGTTGGACAACAATATCAAATCGCGCAAAACAATACCTCAGTTGGCTGTGGGGCACAATGGGCTAGGATAATGTTAAGGTATAATTCCTACAAATGGAGAGAGAGAGAGAGAGACTTACTGGAGAACATGTGAAGCCATGAACAATTCGGGCTCACCTCCCCAAACGTGTGGCTTCCTTATCTGTGAAACATAAGTGTCAAAATTGCCTTCAATGAACCTGTCAACATTGTAAGCCATCACATACAAGTCCATGGAAAGAATCCTAAATTAAGTGAAATGGCACCCATATGTTCTTTAATATGACATTGGTCAAATTAGACATCTGGGAAAGCAATATGCATCTTTCAGACACCATATAGAACTTGACTCTTTTATCACATACACAAGTTCTTGCCTAGTTGGAAAGAGTCGGCTAGAGAAATGGTTACAGATGATATTGTCATGCAAAAGACTACATAAAAGTTCATTCATTGTTCCCCCTAGTGGGAAGCTTTCATGCTTTGCTATGATGAGAACATGACAACAGTACAACCCAGAAAAGTTACCATTCTGACTCTTCCCTTCTCTTTATAAACTCATCTGCAACCTGAAAATTACAATGAATCGAAGAAATATGAGTTTGCATTGGATTATAGCAGATACCTATTAGGAAAAAGCTACAGGCAACTACTGAACTGACAATTTTTGGTACCATACTATTTTGATTCAAGGATTTGTAGATCCCATATAGAGATCCACAACAGATAAGGATATCATAATGACAAAACCTAAAGTTTTTTCTTTCCCACTAGCCTTCTTCAGAGAGGGCAAACATCAAGGAGCCAGGTCCAAGCCAAAAAACCATTATGACTTTATATATATTAACTTGTTCAATAGGGAAAAATGAAAATTCCTTGTCACCAGTAAGGTACAAAGGAAATAGGAGGTTGCAACAAGTAACTGAGAAACTGCACTGACATACAAAAAGAAAAGGGAGAGAAAGAATATTGAAGTTATCTTTGTCATAATACAGGTAAAATCCATTGGGTTGTACAAGAGGTCTAGGGTTTGAATCCCACACATCAAGGGTCCGAAATGGTTTCGTTTATTTTCATATAATAAAATAATGAAAACCAATTCATCATAATACAGGCAAAGGCACGTACTCTAGCCCGTAAATCATCTGCCAGTTCTCTTTGATGACTCTCAGTTGGAGCTGGTTTCCCAGCTCTTAAACAAGCACCATGAGCAACAGAGCGGAACAAACATCTGCCATCTCCGGGAATGCCTGCATATTAATTAGTTATCTGCACTAGCATGACTCAAATTTCATACAAAAAATCATGCTACTTATAAAATTTGAAAATTAGCAACATAAGTAACAAAAAACTACATTTAACAAAAATGTACAATATATAAAAATAAGAGAAGCTGGTGGTGCTGACCAATAACAGAGTAGTCTGTATATACTTTCTTCCCACGTGAGTATTTGACATATGACAGATCACAGTTCTCTTCTTTATCCACTTTCCCATCAGCTGCTTCAGCATGTACCAGCTTAGAACTCGAATAACAAACTAATAATCCAAAAATTAAGCCAACAGATGCACATCCTTGTGGCCAATTTATAGGTCCAGCATTACACTTGATTTTGGTAAGTACCCCTTGCTTAGGCACCAAGAGCCTCATTTTCATACTTTGACAGGTCAACGAAATTTCAAGGTGTCTTTTCTGAGATACTCTAGCACTAATGAATCTCTTAACCGTTAATGAACGTAAGTTGCACCTTGGTTTGTTGAAGCCAGAACCAAAACAATTACCCTGAAATGTTTGGAAGCCACCAGCAGATGAGCAAGAAATTGTCCTAGAGATGGACAGATCAGCAAAGTCTTTCTTGGAGTGCCCACTACAGAAATGGAAACAACATGAACTGGAAGGTCCTCGAGATGCCACACCACAAATACTGCCACCCATTTGTCCTTGAAATCGTCCACTCAGGTGGACAACATTCTTTGCACAAGTGCTGATTGAGCTAGAAACAATCATGTTGGCGTGGCCTGTGGCAATAACATGTTGACAACAATTTAGAGAGATTACTAAGTAGGAGTGCCTCAAAACTAAGTCTCTATACATGAATATTAGTTGGCTCAAACATAAAAACCTGTCTATCAATCCAGTTAATTCCTTTTCACCCAAAATCAACCGATTAAAAGCAAATAAAACAACCAACATTCACATTCCAGCATGCATCAAAAAGTTATTTCTTTATCATCCGTGTTACATGGAGCTAATATCACCAATTTGACTCTTTTTGGCAATGAAGGGAAATGTACTATGAGCATATTTCTTTCAAGGAATGCTATCCATACATGTTATATTATTAGATGGGCAGCTAGTTTCAGGATTTCTTTAGGTTTTTGGTTTTGTTACATCTTGACTTTATGATTTGACATGGTTTTCACGTCAACCAAGAAACCCTGACAAAATATGTTGCTTAGTTTTATCCATCTCCAAAATTTTTAGGTTCAATGTTAACCGAATGGCAGAAGAATCAATTCTGAAACATGATATTAACTCAGTAATCACCTTCAAGGCATTAGAGATTGTTAGGGATCTTCAATGAGCAAGTAGAAACTGCTAACAGAACAAATAAGCATGACTAAATGGATCAAATCCAAGGCAATAAACATTTAACTAAATATCAAGACACAACACTAAAGTAATATTTTTCTTTTCCTTCATGCTTCTTGCCCTTGTCATAGCTACCCTCAAATTAAACCCCTTAAGCTAGTTATATTCTATACTAAGAAATGATTAAACCAACAAAATTTATTCAGAATATATTTAAAAAAAAAACAATGAACAAGTAAAACAAAGGAATAAACAGAAGCTTGATGACTCCTATCATCATAAACAACGAATAGTTCTCTCTATATCAATTGAATCCCTTCTTGCATTGCACCTAGACCTAAGGTATGTCAGGAACTGGTATGCTTCTACCTAACTTTAAAAGCACATGAACAAGTGTGCGGAACACCCATTTTCACTTGAAGCTAATGTTTGCCGCTCATTCATCCCTTGTACTTTGACATCTAGCGGTTTCATCACACAGCAGTTATTGATTAAAAGCCGCGACACCAATCCTAAACATACCATTTGAATTCTCCCGGCTACAACATCTATCAAGATTAAGCACTATCGAAACATATAAATGCTGAATTGATGTTACCCACAGAAAATAAAAGAATTATAGATGACAAAATCTCATTGACAGCAACTAAGTATCCATCAAAAAACTACTACACATCGCAATCTCCACCAATCACAACTAAAAGGAAAAGATAAGAACTCAACATACCCAGAAATCCATTGAACATTTATAGGAAAAACAAAACAACAATAAAAGAAAATGAAATAAAATGGACATAAGGAGGAAAAAGTAAACCCGGAAAAGGCAATGAATTGATCACGTTGTTTCTGGAACAATCAGAAAGGAAAGAAAATTCGTGAAGTAAAGAATGAATACTTGCTAAACCCTTGAATGGTTAACAACTTAATCCCAAAGGACATAAAAAGATCTTTAATGTACACAAGAAATGTATAATTTCTCAAGACATCTTTTGTGGACCGTCAGACTCAGTTGTTGCTTTCGTTAATCTTTGTAGGATTTGTATAGGTGAAGTTGGTCTGTCTTGGCTTTGGCTCTCGCCTCTCGCTATCCACGAACCACGTGTATGCTGTTGTTAGCTTAGCCTTTTGGAGCTCAAGAAGTAACTCCGCGTTTGCAAGGTTCCGTATCTCTGTATTTTGGGCCTGGATTTTGGAGCCCGGGTAGATTTCACATTTTTTAGTTTATTTATTTAATAAAATAATTATAGTCACAATTTTAATTTATAATAATTTTTAAAACAAATTTCAATATAATAAAATTTTATTAAATCAATACCTCACATGTGCATCACACGACTCACATGCTCATCCAATAAAATTTTATTTTTAAAAAATAAGTCATCTTAATTAAATTATTTAATAAAATTATGACACAATTTTATTATTACTATAATTATTGCCGCAATTGACAAATTTTTTTATACATATTTATAATCATCAGAAAAATTGACTAATTTTAATTTATATATATATATAAATAAATATATATTACGTTCCATTTATTTCTCTTAAAAAATGCATACTATTTTTTTTTTGAATATCATCGGTTGTTATGTTTATAACAGGCTCGCAAATTAAACAAAATTGAATTTGATAAGCCAGTTTTGACAGATACAACACAGTACAAGATCCTAAAATTCATGTTAGCAGGTAACAGTACAAACTAAATGTAAACGTATTTTGTCTTGCTCCTAGAGGCATCCTTCATATTTGCCACTGCAATGCAGGGAATGCTAAGGCCTTTAACAGCCAATGGCTTCTGAATCAGCATTCCTGTGTCAACATTTGTGTCTTGGTAAGCACAAGTTAGTGCTAAGACCATTAACACTTGTGTCCCTTCAGACCCATTAGTCGTCTGTATGTTGCTTCAACATTTGTTGCCTTGCTGCTCTGTTAACCATACATGCCACCCCACGGATGTCCTTGTGCTTTCGTCTTTGTTCCCTTGCCCTGACCTAGTCAACAAGGACTGGTGGCAGGTTGACGAGGACGAGTTCCACATTTCTGGCATCCATTAGCATCGAACATTTCTGGATTCTGAAGAACTATGTCATTGGTATCCATTGGAATGTTCCATCAACAGTTATTCTAATAACTTAAGGGATGTGCCAACCATATCCCAAAGGGCATCTGTCAAAGATTATATACATATAGAAGTTTCTTGATTTATGGAAATAGGTTTGAACTGTGAGTTATACAAGATATCAATCCTTGTACTTAATATGAATGGTGCATGACAATTATTCCCTTCTTACATATAAGATCCATATTTGAGTGTAACGCCTTTTATCAGAAGAAAAGAGAGAACATGATTTGATCCATTTTCTTTTTAGTTTTTGAGAGAGAACAACAGTATCTACATCATCTTACCAATTTCCGTACGACGAGGGGGTGCCCTTAATATTTTAGTTGTTGAATTGAGGGCTTCCACATCAACTCCAGTATCCAGTCCAAGAATGGATAATGCAGCTACTGCAGCCTTGCCATGAATCATGATTGTGTCTTCCCATAACATTCATGGTATCCCACTGTAGTTGAGAAACAACTTTGATGGCAGGAACTTCAAAGCTGGCAATCTTTGCCTCAATATCAGTCTTTTTCAAATATAAAACATTGACAATATCATATGCGATACTCAAGAAAAGAAAAAAAATAAAATAAAAAGGAAACAAATAAGAGCATAAACCAAGTGCAATTTCATCTCGATCATGAACATCAAAGCATAGATTCACGAACATTATAATTAGAATCCCAACAAAAATGCTGCATTGCAGTAAACTTTTGCAAAATGTTTCTTCACCAATTATTTTGTGCCAACTGATTCTTCAGTCTTCCTAGAGACTTCCTTGTTTTCTTTCTCTAAAATGCCAACATCAATAAGGGGTTGTGGTGAGTGTTCAAGGTAACTAGCCCTAGCAGCATCAGATAGCTAGAGATCAGTTGATATTCCAAACTCCTCGCCCCCAGCCATATCTGAGGTGGGATCAATATGCACTTCAGCCCCTGAATATATAGTGGAAACAATTGTGCTAGACATGTGGCACTAAAAGAGTAATAGTAACAAAGTTTGAACTTGTCTTAACAAACATATTGAACAAATTGTTTCTTACTTTCACACCAGGAAAGGCTCCTATCCAAGCAAGATTAAATTGATGTGCCTATATTGCTTCATTCAATTGCCGGATTCCTAGTAGAAAATATAGGATCAGCTCTTAGAAGACACAGAAACTACAAGCTGCAACAAATAAGCCCTAAAAAAAAAAAGGCTAAGAATAAAAGGTGAGACAGCTTCAACAAAGGTCTGTTTGAAGTTCTTACACAAGTGTTCAACTCATGTTTAAAATTCTCATCCTCAGTTAGAAATCCAGTTCTATGCGGAAGCAGACAAGGTTCATGTTTTTGTGGACCTCAATATGGAGCTTAGAAAACAAATAAAACATGTCTAAGTAGATTTTGAACAACTTCTAAGCTAAAATACAATAAGCAACTTAATTATTGAATCATAATGTTTACTTGACACTTAAACCAACTAATGTTTCGAGCCTCTAGTAGGAGGTTTATTATGGACCTCCAAATATCACCAAGCACAAAGTGTGTTCACTATTTTTCAATAAATTCTTATAGCTTTATTGAATTACCATTGAGACCATTTTTTTGGCATTAAGCATCTCATTCAATTACATAAGCTGGGCGTTTCTTCTGGGTTAAAGAATGAGGATTTGCACTTTGTCCATTCAAAATTTAACTGCCATCTAAAACTGAATTATTTCATCACACTTACATATGGCACAATCCCCCACCACTCTGGGTGCCAGCCCTAAGCACTTTTCATTGTAGTTCTCAATCATCTTATACAAGCTTGAAGAAATAACACATTGACAATAATATGTTAAATAAAACTATGAATTTTCCTAACAGATATTCCAATTAAGTACTATGTGGAGCACAATATCATTTAGGAGAAAAATTGCTCACCTAGCAGAAGGAAGAAGTCCCATAGTGGTATTAGTCATGTGAGAAATAAATGTCATTTGGTCAGTGCATAATTCCTCATAGTCTTGTGCCTTCCTAAATGATGCGGGGTAAGGTTTAGTTCCACAGCAGCCTGCAAAGATGGCAGCATGGTTACCAGATAGAGACTACATATGTACATGTGCATTTTTGGGAAGCTTATCGCTCATTTACTGAAGGGCAGAAGTAATTGTTGGGAATTTCCATTTGATAACTGCTAACCTCCACCACCACAACCTGAAAACATTCTGACTTGAGGTTGTTAATTTTCTGAACAGATTGAATGTTGTTGAACTGAAAGAGAACTTCAACCAGAAGATACCACTCACCTGAAACTTGGGTTTTGAAGAAGGTTCAAAACACTGGAAAGCATCCTCTGAGTGTGGATTTCCAAGGTTCTGTCCCACAAATGCCTCAAAGCCAAGATGATTAAGCATCTGTCTCCAAACAATTCAGAAAGCATAAACCTCCGAAATAATACTGTAAAAGTAATATCAAATGTGAAGAGCTCATTAGAAAACAGAAGCTGTACTAGCTATTTAATTAGTGTCTCATACTTGAAGGATTGCTTATATGGAGAATGTTATCAATCTCTACACCAAGAAATATAATCTAATAGAAGTCAAACGTTTTCCACCTATTTCAGTCAGTTTGCTCTCTTTAGACAAGAAATGCATTTGTTCTTCTCTTTTAAAAGCCTCTTCACTTTATTTAATATCTTTCATGCGAAAAAACAGCATCAACTTACTAAATCGGTTATTTCCTTTTAGTTGACTGTATAGGAGACAAAACAAAAATCCTTTGTCCGACAACAGACAGTAATTCCAGTCACAGTTTGTAATAATAAAAAGCATTTAAGACACAGATATGTTGATGAATGAACATAAGAAATAAATTGAAGAAACTTGCCCAACAAAGGTAACAACAGCTGATTTTCCATTAATTCCTATTACTGCTAAGATCTTGATGCTTCTTGGATTGAATTCCGCTGCAAAATTCAAATTCAGACATCACTCTTTTGCCCTGCATTTTCATGGAAAATTAAGATCATTTTATTATAAAAATCCACAAATGCATGGCTTGCAACTAGTCCATAAGAGGAGTTTGCAAGTGAACTGGCTAAAGTTGACAAACCAAAAGCAACAGTTCTGTTGCTTATTAGATTACATGATATCCACTGGTAATTGGATGGTAACTGCATGAATCATGAATGTTCAATTTGAATAAATAATATTCTTCTAAAATTATAATATCAGGCCTTTTACCCCAGTAATTTGTCAACTGATTTTGCATTGATTTATTATTAACGACATCAGTTGGTATATTCCAAGAGTGGTATTACTTTTGTTCAAACCACAGCTTTTGATGGATCCATTTTGAATATTCATAGTGGGAAACTAATTGTGCACAAAAATCAAGAAAATATGTTATGATATTACCAAACGGGAAAGACATTGCCATGTATGGTGGATCCACCAAGAGAACATATACTTACTGACTGCAACAAACAAGCAAGATCATGGTTTGTTGAATTTATCACTTCACCTAAAAGGTTAAACTTGAAGGTAAGGATTCAGATAATTGTATTCAACATTTCACTCACATACAAATCTAATTTTATTTAATGGGTTTTGTGATGTGAACTCAGAGGACTATTATTTTTAATTTTTAATGTTCACAGGGCTAGACCGTTAGCTCAAGCTTGTTCTAACACCATATTGAGTTTGTTACTTTATCTAAAACCTTAAATTTAAAGGCAATGACCCAAACAATAGTATTTAACATAATTTTCTACGGAAACTCTAGGAGAAATAACCACAACATCAGTATACTTAAGTAACTCTACCTCAAAGTATCCAAGAATTGTTCTTAAACCACTGTGCTTCTCAGAAAAAGGATCATGCTGCAGCCAATGAGCAGTTGAACTATTATATTAAAAATAAGAAAAATACTGACAATTACGCGTAGCATGTTACACGAGAGCAGTTAGTCCCGGCAGAATTACTAGGATTACCATCCCTGTAAGAAGTAATTTTTTTTTTTTTCCATTTTAGAGATTTACATAGTGTAAGTGGCTATACCTCCAACAGCCTTGGCTTCTGATTCTGGTCAATAGCAAGAACTAAAGCACCTCGTGCAAGAGCGAGCCTTGCCGCAGCCAATCCAGGTTTTCCCAAACCAATAACCTGGAATTAAAATGTATTCATTTCAAATGCTTCTCATGTAAAAGTATCCAATTGTGGAACTAAGAAGGTCCATGAAACGTCTGAAGAAGGCCTCACAGCAACGGATTGACCTTGAAGGTCCTGTTTGAGAATGCAACATTTGATGGTTCTGGGTGGGTTTTCTCTCGTTGGCTGCGTGAACTAACATGAGCATCATAGTTTCGAGTATACAGTAGAGAGATTTCAGCGTCATGTTGTCTGTGTCCATTGCATTGCTGCATTGTTTAATGCAGGGGTCGAAGAAGAGTGCACGGAGCGTGTGGCATAGTACAGTAAAACAATACAAATTTCCGACACATTTATATGTGAAAACCCAAGCTGGATGGTTCGGCCCATGGTCCGTCAGACTTAAACCTTGACCACCACCGTGGACTTTATGGGCTCCAAATAGGTGCAGCCCATTGAACATTGGAACCCTCCAATAATGATTGGCATCGCCCCACATTTCTTCTATAACAACACCTCATTTGTTATTTTTTTTTTTTTTACTTAAAGAAATTATTCATTTGTATAGTTATGTAGAACTCATGCAAATAGAAAAAAAAAATAAATAAAATTAAATAATTTTTATATTAAACTAATAATTAATCCATTAAAAAAGCAATCGAAGACAAAATCAGCAAAATTTAAAGGCCATGAGAGTAATTAGATATTTTTTGTACGCCACTCCAAAAGTGAATCAACCCAATTCAAATATAGAGTTCGATCCAACTGAAATTCAATTGTAATTAGATATTTTTTGGACACCATTTCCTAGATTCATACTCTATATAAATCTTTGTTCACTTGAAAATCGCACGTTTTACGCTGGCCGTGCTTTTCGCTCTACGGACTATTTTCAAGTATCAGACGGTTAGTCTGTTCTTCTCACTCTTCACTGTCGTTTTACCTTCGCTTTACGAACTTTACTAACTGGCACATTGATTGCACGCGCATTGCGTGGTTTTGCAGCGCCAAACGTGGCCTGGATTTTTTCTCTTTTGGTTTCTCATGTTTGCGATGAACTTAGCTCTCCTTGTTTTAAGCTCTTACCAGGCATTACGATGCTTCTTCCCTCGTTAATCTTACTCTTGTTTTAGATAAAATTAGAATCTAAACTACCTATATTGTGCTGTTTGGCTGTGGAGAAAACCGAGGAAAATGAAGGAAAACAATGTTTAATGAGAGTTGTGACAGCCGGTGTGTGTGTATATCTGTTTTAGTTTTCTTGGGAATGATCTCTATAAATCATGTTTTGACCTTTTAATTTTCGGCTTGTTTTTCTGTTTCAAATTTCTAAACCCTATAGCTTTGTTTGCTTGCCGAGAAAATTAAAAAAAATTCAAGGAAAACAGAGATAATAGAGTAAAATGAAAATTCGAAATTGGAACGCTGTACTTTTTCGGTTGTCTTGGGAATAGGCACTTAAAATACTATTATTATTTGTTTGCCGGTATGTGAAGCCTAATAGTTCTGTTTGGCTCCCGAGAAAGTCCTAGAAAATGAAGAAAAACAGAGATTTTTAGTTTGAATGCTGTGTTATTGTCAGTTTTCTCAGAAATAAAATCTCAAAGATGTATATTACAACTTTAGTGCTATTTCTCTGTATAATTAAAATACTTATTGCTCACATGTTGTTTGGTTGCCGAGAAAATGGAGGAAAATCAAAGAAAATGGAAATGTTACGTCTGGACCTCTATCTCTCTGTGGGTTGAATTGTTATTTTCTCATCTGTAATCTCTTTGAACTCTGTGATTGTATTTTTTTGTAATTTAATTAACTAATGCCTAATGTTTGGCTGCTGAGAAGACTGAGAAAATGAAGGAAAACGAGCATATGAAGATAAGGAATTCAATTTTGCTGATGTATTAAATCTGCTATAGCTGCATGGATGCTTAGGAAACTGAGGAAAAATATCGGAAAGTAGAGATTTGAAGTTCTTAATAACATATTTTTTTGTAGATTTTTCTTTAACAAGAGCTTGGCTTAACTTAATGATTGTGCAAAAGTTTTGATTTTTGCTTCATTTCGTGTATACTTCTATATCCATGTTAACATTAGCAGTCAATGTTAAATAGGCCAAAACTTTTGATTCTGCCTCAAGCTCAAGTAGTATGTTTTCGCATAATTTGTTGCTTTGAGTTGACAAGTAAATCAAGTGATCAACAGTTTTTGGGAAATCAGCAAAACATTTTTGACGGACACATATAGTCTTAAGTGAATGTTAATATGTCATTATCTTTTATGCGAATGTCTGAAACATAAAAGATAATGTCTATTTATCAATTCCCTTAACGAGGAAAATAGTATCTGCCTGCTGCAACTGGTTTTAAGGAAACAGGTCTTTCTCATCTTTAATGGGTTTTCACTCTCCAGAACCTAAATATCTAACTTTTATCATCTGATGTGCACAGCTCCCATAAAAATCAATGAATATACTTAGACACACCCTTGCAAACATAAGAAAGAGGAAAAGAAGAATTAAATGTGGTCGTGGTTCATTATGTGTGATTATGGCTAAATTTTACACTTAAGCTCTCTATTCATATTTATCTAAAAAATCAGTATGATTTTTGCAGCTTTTATGCTTAGTGGACTTGGAGTCTAACGATCTGAATTCTTTCAAAGCCTCAAAATGCATCAATTTTTGGGTTGAGCTTGAGTTTCTTCTGCAAGAATTATTCTGCATTCTTCTTCTTGTGACAGGGCACTGGATTGTATTTCTTCTTGCAGCTCCCCTTGCTTGCTAACATGTGTATCAGTAAGTGTTTTCTCTCATGAGTGTATAGAAGGCTGTGGTTCTTTCTTTGACATGTTATATCTCTCATGGTTCATTTGTACTAATCATTTGTCTGCACCATCTTGACTTAACATTTGCGCTGAACCAAATTTCTTGCGTGGTTAAGATTTGACAGTTGCATTATCAGACTAGGCTTAGATCAAAATAGTAAGGTGTGCATTTTCTTTTTGAACCTTTTGGAGAAAAGTTGCACTAATTCTATATTGCTGAAGTAGCCAGACTCCATTAAAGGAGCTCACTTGACAAAGTTTTAGAATTATTAGTATGATGACATATACTTAACTAGATCATTTTGAGCATTTTCAAGACTATTTAACAAGTTAATTTATTCATGTTATTCAAATGAAGTTGGTTTTGGAGTATCTTTAGGCTTCCTGTAACATTTTTGATTTTTCATAATTTAACTGGAATGAATGTATTGACTTGAAATTAAGGACTAATACCATCTTCTCTGTCTTGTTACATCCCTTAGTTGATTTTTAGTGCACATGATATATCTATTTGGCACCTATTTTCAGAACAATGAACTTCTGATGTATGAATCAAATCCCTTCTTTTTTCCCCAATAACTCTTTTCAGCCTGCGTTTTAGGTTTTCAACAAAGTGATGTCTGAAAACAACAGAATAAAGATCAGAAAACACAATGTCTCTTGCTCCTCATTAAATGGCTGCCAACTACTTTTGCTATTTTGTAGACCATATTAAATGTTGTTCAAGTTGATGACCTTCTTGAACTCTAGAGTTTGATGTGGCAATCTAGGACATACGTAATTGTGTCTGACTATCATGTGAAACTAATTACCGACTAAGGTAAACTAAGATGTGTGGAAAATATTATTTGTCAATTCATAGACAAAATTAATTGAATATTTAAGATATGTGACTTGTCAAAAACAAATCAGAGTGTCATATGGGGGAGGAAATGCCTGATGGTTTTTCTAGTTTGATCCAATAGCCATGAATTTGAAATATTGATCTGATTGCCACTTAAATGTGTTGGGTTAATTGGTTGAAGACATCAAACTTCAAATGGATTATAGCATCAACAGTGGCATATATGGATGATATCCCTGGAAAGATTGTTGTTGCACTCCCATAAGAAAATTGATGAATCAACTTTTTGGGGATGAATATTGTGGTTTTTTAAGTTTTCACTTGCATAATAATATTATTAAGTTTCTCAACCCTCGCCAGACAGGTTATGTTTTGGTGGTTATTATCTGGCCAGGTTTGTGTCCATATGTTAAATATGCTTGTGGGTTGAACTTAATTCGTGTTCTTTCATATCCATACAATCAAATGTTTCAGATATATGAAGTGGCATCATCTTATTGACGTAACTGAAGTGTTCAAAAATCTTAAGTTTGCGAAGAACTCTCGGCTTGTCAAGCTTCGTTTATATGTGATTTTCTTCTTTCTGGTCATATTCAAGTATGTTCTGCACTTGGTATATAAATATCATTGTGGCTTATATTGAGGTTTTTTATTATTATTATTACTATTTTATTTTACTTTTCATCAATATGTTTTACTGCATTATCTTTTTTCTAATTAAGTTTACTCCTGCCATTTGTGTTTAGAATTATTGCTGTTGGCAAATTTCGGGTCTACCATTCAGAGTTTGGAGATTTAGACATTCGCTTCTCTGTTTTAGAATTCTAGGGAATAGTGTTACTAGTTATCCTATATATATCTGAGTGCTACTCTGAAGATGGGTAGCATTTGATCATACAAGGCACATACAGTCAATTACTTGTTATTTTCATACGCATGAATTACTTCCCTATTTATTTTATTCTTGCCTCCTCTTTTTTCTTATTTTACTTGGGTGTGTATATTCCAAAAGTTTATGAAAGCCTTCTAATGAAGGTGTAAATTTTTGTTACATCATTTTCAACCATTTGGATCTCTAAGGTTGAAGGACTTGGTCTTTGAATCCTAAATTCTCAAGGTAACATTCTGTTGTTGTTGTGGCATACAGGTAGAAAAAACTAGAATAGTTTAGACCTTTATGTATTTATTATTCTGTACATGTGCATCTACGTGTTTGTTCACAGAGAATGAACTTAGATTTCAGAAACAATTATAGGGCAATTCAAACTTGATGGTTGCAATGAAATCACTGGTCTTTTTATGTTGGTGAATCATAGATAAAAATCAAACCCACTGGGTAGTTCCAAAATTAATAAGATGTAAGGATCTTATTAGTTGTTATTCTATATATGGTGTTTATGATGAAGCAGAAATTACAGATATATGTAGAATCATTTAATTTAGGAAGCTTGTCTCTTCCAAACTGTTTCCTTGTTGTATTTACATGCATAGGTAGGGGAAGGTCTGGAGGCTTCCTTTTCTTTCATCCTTCTTCTTCTTTTTGGGGTTTGGAGTATGGATCATTAATTCCTTTCTTGTCACTTTTGGGTCCTAAATTTAAATTTATGTACAAAGTGTTAAGACTTTAAGGATGCCTCTTTGTTTATTTCTTTCTGACTGATCCCAAGACATACTGATGCGTACAGTTAATTTCTTTCCTCTCTTGCTCATTTTTGTTTGTTATAATGACTTCCTTCCTCAAGGAGATGCTCAGTGCTGCTGCTCTCTTCCCCTCTCTCTCATGCTGATGATAACTTGTAATGTGCAGGCTTACAATATCAGGTTTTGAAGCTTTAGCAAGCAAGGATGAAGACCCACTTTCATTCTAATTCCCACTGCTTGAACATTATGGTGGCCACGTTATAAGCTACTCTTCTGTACTTGTGATTCTTGTAAACAATGAACCTTATCTCACAGAAATAGATCCGTTAGCACTTAGAAATTAAAATGAGTTTTACTACACTGTTTGACAGGAAAATGTTCACATTGTTTTGATACCCAAAGTGTTCAAATTGATCCGCATATTTCAGAAATGCTTGTAGACTGAGATTTTACTGTTTAGAACACCGAAGTCATTAATTTGCCTCAGAAAGTGATGAAGGGAATGATGTGTTTTGTTTGCCATATAATGTTTTAACTGATGCGTACTGGATTTTATGTTTTCTCACTTTGCTCGCTCTTCTGTTGGAGCAGCTGCTCACTGAGTCGTTGAGATATCAAATTTCTGAATAGTCACCTCATTCCAAATAATAGCATTTCTGTCTTTCACTTCTTCTTTATGTTGATTGTAATCCTTATTCATTGTGGAATGCAGGTGTGGTTGTTTGAAATCAAATTAGTCACTCCTTTACTGATGCTTCAGCTCATTCTACAGATACATATTATCATAAATTGTTTACCTTGTATGTATGAACCACGGGTGCATGTCAAACTCTCTATTCTGCTTGTGCAGTCTGTTTACTCCTCTAGATGTCTTTCGCAGAGGGAATTGGGAGCATTCTGGCATTTCTAAGGCGTGATGCTGCGTGATACATTGCTCTATCTTGAGTTAACAGTCATTTTATATTACTTAATAGTTTTCGTTAAATGTTTGTTCCCTCTTTGCTGCATCATGGTCCAACATTTCATTGGCTATATATATATTGAAGAAGATCAATCTGCGTTCTCAAATGTATACAGTATATCTTGTATTTTTGAGTTCTGAATTTAACTTGCCTTTTGTAAGGGTATCGAATGTTTTCTCTTTCATCTCATGCAATTGACAATTTGAGTATGGTTCAAATATTCTAAACAATTTTTCTTAGGGAGCCTTTCATTTATTTCTCAAAGCTTTTCACCAGGTAAATTCTCTGATTTTTATCAACTTTTAATCTGCTTTTTGGACGCTTGTATTCAACACTTCATCTTTTAACAAACTGTTTATTATTATATGCAACTCACTATTTCGAAAGTCGGTTAACCAAATGCAATCTTGTCTAGAATTTAGCTTTGAAATTTCTGAATCTACCTTTGTCAAGCCCTTTTTCAGTTGCATTCTGTTCTGTTGCAACTTTTCTGAAGCACATTTAATTCTGGATAAACTTTTGATACGGTAGTTGGGGTATGCATCGATAGAAGTTTTAATATCTTAACTGGACAGACGACGAAATTTTGGAAAGACAGCTGACTTGGGTGCATAAAGGTCGACTGGTTTGGGCTTGATATTGTGCTTTTGAAAATCATGGTCCAGCCCAAGATTCGTGTGCGCAAGCGCAGGTACTTTTCATCTTGCAAGTGTTTGTGTAAGAAAATAGCACGCCGGTGGTAAATTTTCAAGTTGTGACTTTCTTTTTAGGGCCTGAAAATGACTCAAGGCCAAAAACATGGGCCCACTTTATGTTCCACAAAATGTCCAATGCCCGACAGCTAGCCAGACCCGACATACTGTAGGCAGCTTGACAAACACCTTGCCTTTCTCTGTAGAAGCAAACGGTACTAATAATTGATGGTGAGGCCCATCTGAAAAACGCCATCAAGCCAGTGGACCCATCTTCCAATGAGGTTTCTCTGATAGGAGATTTCTCACCTCTTGATTTATCGACCCTACAGCCTCAGTTGTGTCCGTGACCTGTTGGGTCATTTTCGGGTCCTGGACTTGACTGTAAGCTGTCTTCATTCTTTCTCCCATGTGGGGCCCATCTCATCAAAGGTCCCGCTTATACTGGATGGGTCATGATCAAGTGGGACCCAACCCATTTAGGACAACATCTGACCGTTGGATTGGATGTACCAGCCTTTTTTTCCCCTGATTATTAACAGAAGGGCTGTTTGGGAAATTGGAGAAATAGTGTTTTGGAGCCCACTACCCTGGTGTCTTTTTCTGTTGGGAAACTAGTTGTGAGGTCTTGTGTTTCGATCATGAAAGTTTGCTCCCATTCACACTCACGTACAAACCCAGTGTGGGCTTCTTCTGATCTCTGTTTTCAGGTTTTGAAACTGCACCTCAAGTTTGTGTGTTTGGGTACAGTGTGCATGAAAA
Organism: Khaya senegalensis; assembly: GCA_032402905.1. Classification (NCBI taxonomy): domain Eukaryota; kingdom Viridiplantae; phylum Streptophyta; class Magnoliopsida; order Sapindales; family Meliaceae; genus Khaya; species Khaya senegalensis. The sequence continues at coordinate 4,416,413 of CP135533.1, forward strand.
TGGCTTTTTCCTATACTGCCTTTTGTTTGGTCTTAAGCCACGAAAGTATTAAATTTTTTTTGAACTATTAATTTATTATTTAATTTCTAGCTAATAAATTATTTCAAACTCTGGACAATGTCTCCTTCACAATTCAAGATAGGAAAATTCAATCCATATACATGTAGTAGTTGCATAATAGTTATTGGTCTTATCACCATCGGAACATCTTCAAGTTAAAATTAATTCGTTCCCATTACATCATAAAATATGCAAGTGAATTTGCCTACTATAGTATTATACCTTTACTATCCACGAGGTTATGTTCATTTTTCAAACCAATAATGTTGAGAAACTAATAAGATTATAATAATTGAAATATATAAATATATATATATGATGAATAGATAAAATTATTTCGCTATTTAATATTTGTTTAAAATTATAATAATTTTTTATTTTAAAATAAAATTTTTAAAAATTGAGAATACAAATTTTAATAAAATAATAATATCATTGTTAATAAAAAAAAAAATTACAACAATAGTAAGCCATTATTTAAAAAAAAAAAAAACTTGCTTGTCAAGTTTGACCCGGAAGATCAGATAAGATTTTGGTACAGGCAGGCATATGATATAATAAAACTATTGCCAAAAGAATCGGTTGGAGCCAAACACGACTTTAAGATTGTGTTACAATGATAGATACGGTCATAATGCCCCTCACCAACTTCAAGGTGGACGAAAATGACGTTTCACGTGGGCCCCTCCAGCCGCTGAATAACGTGGGGTCCGACTAGAATTGGACAGCTGTCCCTGCCTAACGGTGTACGAAGTTTCCGTCTTTCCTTGACGTGGAGAGGTCACAACGATCGGGAAAAAAACTTGTTTTTGGACTTAAATTAAAAAGCGAATACCGAAAACGTGGGCCTAATGGTCATGGATTATATTCACGTGGATCGCACGCGGATCTGGGCCCACTGAAGCTGACATTCTCATGGTCTGAATGATGACGACGGAGAATTTAGTTTATCACAAACTCTAATGTGGTCCTTTATATAAATATGATTGTTCTATAATCAATTCTCTCATGTCTAAATTCTTATAAATTATTTTTAATTGCAAATTGAAAATTATAGGATGACGTGTCACACCACCAGACACTGAGGCTACCAAAAAGCGAATTTTAGGATTAGTCATAATCTAACCAATTATGAACAATTATAGGTCTAACTCAATCAATTTATGATTCCATTTATAAATTTTCTCTCTCTTTTTGTCTCTTGTTTTTTTTTTTTTCGATTTTCAGTAATTGATTGTCCACCACCTACTAAATCAAAATTTCTCTTAATTTTAAATTTTAATATAATAAATATAAATTTATAATTAATTATTAAAATATAAATTTAAAAAAAATCTTATATCAAAAATAAAAATTACGAGTAATGATACTTATTTATTTATTTATTTATTATTATTATTATTATTATTATAAAACAATAAGAGTAGGAGTAGTTGGACGGTAGCTATAACTTTAGTAAGCATGTCCAGAAATAAACACTTCATTGATGCATGAATGAAAACGACTGTAAATGGTAGGAAGGAAGACAATACGAAATGTAGAATGTGACTTTCAAAATCAATGTTGGTTTTCAATTTTCATACAGCTTGACAAGATAAGCCTTTGCATTTATCTGCATGCCATCTCATTCTTCAGATGTTCTTCAATTATTTCCATGCTTTAATTTAATTAAACAAAGAGGATATATTATCGTGTTTTAGAATATATATATCATTATTATTACTAATTCTTTTAATAATTATTTAAAAATTTAAAATATTTCATTAAAATTAAGTTTTGATTGAAATTATGAAAATTTTGATAATTTAAATTAAAAAAATAATTTATAATACTCACTTTTAATAAAAATTATACATTAATGTTCTATCTCATAGTTTTTAACTTTAAAAAAAATAATAATAACACGCTTTAATATCAAGCAAAGTCTTAGACTTGTTATTCAGTTGTGGGTGATGCTGTTAAAAAAGTTAAGGTAAGAAAGTTGAAATAAAATTATGTGATCCAGCAAAGTGCATTTGTGATTGCCTCTATTTCTGTTTATTATTTTTCTTTGCGTAATTCAAAAGATTAACAATTTCAATGTGTGTTTCCATGACTGGATCTTTCCACAGAAATTGACCACACGGTTAATGGCAGCCAGCCAGGCTGTGTTGATTGGCCTCAGTGAAAGATTCTTCACAAAGCTAAACGGGTACTCAATTGCATGACTTGGATGAGTATGGAAAGAGACAACCCAAACCTTGCAACACAAATTTGGCTAGCTATGGCCATGAGGTTTCATGACTTTTCATGCAATTTTTGACAATTTGAAAGTTCTAAAGCTAGTATTTAACAAACCCCCATTTCATTCATATAATGTTGTGAATTGGACAGCCGGAAAGTGACAAATCTCTACAAATTGTCATGTCAGTTGGTGAACTGAACTGAGGACATTACTAGCACAGCTGCTGCAAAAGCTAGTGCTTTCTCTGCTTTGTTGTTACCTCCAAGATAATTGTTACGGAGTTGGTTATGATAATTGATAAATGGTTAAAACAAATATGTATTTATTGCATTTACCAGAGTAAAATTTTGATGGGCTAACAAGGCCTATTCATCATCAGCCATAGCTCAGCTTATAGAATTGAAGGTTGTTTCATGCTTTCGAGTTATTAGAGTCAAGCTAGAAGTACCCACTTCAGGCGCAAGCAATTTTCGTCACTGTGAAAATAGTTACAAAACTGTTGCAGCAGTCTACCACAAAGCAAAATTCAACTTAGATCATAACCGATAGAGGGAAAGAGAGGAGAGGAGATGCAGAGCACCCTCTGCCAATAGCTGTCAATGGGTTTAGTCTTTTTAATGAAAGAATAGAAGTAATGGGACCACGACTGCTTGACCAATTACCATAGCTTCTCTTTACGTTCATATTGCACGACTTTTAAAATACTTAATGTTGCCTTTTGTACTACATGCATGTATAAGTTAAAAAATTTTACTACAACACATTGAATTGATAATTTTTATATTATATATTTTAAAAATTTTTTATTTTTTTTAATTTTTATATTTTATATTTTAAATTTTTTTTTTTACTTTTTTATATAATTAATAACCGTGTTAGAGTGACAAACTTATGGTCTCAGGTCATCAAATTGGCCTACTGCTAGATCATCAGAATGGCACACATATGATCTCTGGTCATCCGTAAAACTAAAAAAAAAAAAATCCCCTAAAAAATTATTAAGGCTAGGAAACCGTGAACTTAAGTAACAAAGAATTCCAATCCGCTAAGGACTCTTTTGAGATGGGTTTTCTTGTAGGACTCTTGTTACGGACATTTAATTCTACCTAATAAATGATACAAAAGGTGGATAAGAAGCTGGATAAGACAAAACACAAAGTCTTAGGCATAAGGAGAGTTTCATTAAAAAAAATAAACAAAGCATGAATTTATAAAAAATATATATAAAAAATAAAAATATAAAATATAAAAAGCATGAATTTATAAAAAATAAAAATATAAAATATAAAAATAAAAAATTCTTAAAAGAATAGGCCATTATTTTATGAAAATAAGCATTCAAATCAAATTAAAAACCATTACCAAATTAAGCATGGCAGGGTTTATGCCAGAAAGCTAACACCCCCTAGTCCAGTTTCTAGGAACACCAAGAGAATAGGGAGACAATTGGAGCTAATCATACAATAGTTAGACCCAATTATCCTGTCAAGATCAAAAAGAAGAATTCCATTATGACTACTACTCACTGCCTCGAGACCAACCAAACCATTCATTCCAGCAGTTGCGGCATCTACATTAAATTTGGACCATCCGCTTTGTAAGAGTCCAGGAACTCCAATTTTATATTAAAAAGTTTCAAATTCCTTTATGGTTAAAATTCAATATGGAGGATAACTTTGTTAGTTTAAATAAGATTTAGGGAACTATTTATTATAAATGACAAATATATATATATATATATGTAAGAACTTTAAAGATGAGGCACACGGATGTTATTATCTCATTCATCAAACATGGCAAATTTTTGTGGGTACAGTGTCTCTTAATTGCTGAAGGCCTTAGATTAATTTAAGGCATAGAAAAGAAGTCAACTCCTTTAATGCAAGTTCAATGTAATTAAAAAGTGGTATGTACTCTACAAACATAGGTATTTCCATCTTTAAAAACAAAACACTACAACTCGTTGTTTAGTCTCAGCTTGGCTGAGCAAGGACCAGGATTACTTATAGTAACGCTTGCATAGCCTCTTACCATTGACTCTAACTATTATCTTTTTTCTAAAATACATATTTAATAAGATATACAAAATTTATTTTTATAAAGTTTAAAAATTTTTTATTTTTATTCGATGTGAGATTTTATCACATTCTCCTTCACTCAATCTTATGATACTCTTATTACAATAAGACTTTTTGTATGTTCGTTTTATTTTATCTTAAAATTTATAAACGTGTTTAGTATGCGTGAGTGTTTGACTGAGATATTAAAATTGAAATGAATTTGACTCTAATACCACTTATCATAAATTAAATTATTATCTTTTTATCAAAAAATATGTTTAATAAAATGTGTAATACACACTTTTATAAAGTTCAAGAATTCTCCTTCCTTCCTTATTATTCTATCACACTCTATCTCTTATTTATTATATTATTTAAATGAATAATATTGTTATTTTTAATTAAATTTTTTCAAAATTTTATTTTGATCAATGTTATATTTATTAATTAGACGGTGAAACATTATTTTAAGTTTTAAGTTGCCAAAATTACAGGTGCAACAAGACACGTTCAAATATATATTGTAGGTAATTCTCTTTTATGCAAGAATATTTTATATTTAAAAAAATAAAAAAAATTATTTTATATTTAAAAATAAAGATAATAAAAAATACATTTGATAAGATTATTTATAAAATAATATATAAAAATGAAAGATAAAATATTTGATAAGATTATTTAATAATTCTATCTTCCCATATTTTATTTTTCACATTTCTCTTTTTAAAATATTTTATTAAATATATATTTTTTAACTTATATTATAATTTCAAATATTACAATTAGACACATTTTTTAATTAAAAAACACTAAACTAATAACATCATTTTTAATATATATATATTAAAAATTAATATTACTCGTACTTAAAAAATCTCTTTGAATTACGCATTTTTTGACTTGAACATATTATAAAAATTTTATCAATTTAAGCCGTCACACTTAAAATGATTAAAACAACAAATAATAAAAGATAGTTTGCTTGTATTCTAAAGGAAAGATTTTGAATTATTATGATCAAATTTTTGTGCTTGTAATATCCTATTATCAACATCAATGTAAATTAATAAGATTATCTAATAAATTTATATCAAATGTTTGATATTTTTAGTTACATTATCATAGTTGAACAAATTCAAAATAAAATCACACATGCATAATAAAATTTAATTGAAAAAATATACAAATTATATGGTATGTCGTTCTTAATTTTTTAAAATATAAATAAATAACCATATTTATGTGGAGGGGCTTAATAAATAAGGCTCTGCCTAAATCAATTAAAGTAAAACAAAACATGACGGGCAAATAAATAAAAAATAATATTACAATTTTTTTTGGATAATTTTAAATCTAAATTAATGCAAATTGGGAACTTGGCGATCGGTATTGATACGATATGTCGTCCAATTACGTATCACTGCTTTATTTGGGTTTCAATTTTTAACCCATACTAATCAATTCACTCCTCGTTTATATCCCTAATATTATTCTTAATTGAATTGGTTTCAAATATGCCTACACACCCCCCCCATGTTACGTTCATACCGTATTATTTTCCCAACGGGTCGGGTGATAACAACACTGTATTGTTGTTAATATTTTATTATTATTATTATTATTATTATAAATAAATGCAGGAAAATGACCCCTCGTCTTCAACTGTTTATAACAGTGTGGGAAATCTGATTCCGTCAGCGGTCCCCGCACCATGGGACCGACACACTAACTTGCGCCCCACGGTTCGGTTCTCTTGACTCTAGAGATGACGGTCTGGTTTCACATTGCGGTTCTATTTCCCGTCCGGTCCAGTTGGTTTTGAGTTTGGTTTAAGATCAGGTCGTGTAATATACACGACTACTTGCCATCAAGTCTATTAAATAAATAATTATTAGAATTTATTAATTATTTAGTTGATTTATTTATTTATTTTTAATGTGAAACTTACTACTGAGTTAGATATTAATTAGTTACATTCAATTAATGATAATAAAGATTAATATAAATATATTAATGATTTCTCTATTCTACCAAATTAATATGAATTTCATTTATTAATATAAATATCTCTCATGTTTTAATAAATAACAATGTCAAATTATTTAATCCATATAAAATTCTTTTTTTAATAAAAAAATAATAAATCTTTTAGGGTAATATTGATATTTAATTTTGTATTATAAATTATAAAATTTTGATGATTTAACATTCACCAAGTGAATAGTGTAAAGGTGTTTTAAATATTTTAAAAAGTCTTAAAATATGAATTTGGACTACAATTGTTGTCTTAAAAAACAAATTCTTACATGATTTTCACATTTATATAAAAAAAAAAAATTATTTCTTGCAAAATAATAACCGGTTTCATTTTGTGTTCTGTTAGAGACCGAATAAAGAATTCATAAGATAAACAGCCAAATCAAACGGCTCACTGTTTTGGCTAATAATAAATCAGACGGTTGGATCTTATCAAATACGGTTGATACATTATATAAGATCTTTGATATTATTTGTTGAAATATTTAGTGGGTCCCGATCTCCGGTTCCCACTTTCCACTTTCCCCCTCCTCTCAGCGAACTGTACAGTTGTTACTGTAGATCATTTCCAAGTCTTATCTCTCTCTCTCTCTCTCACTAAAAGCTTGTAGCAATATTCCTGTATAATTAATTACAAACAAGACCGACCGCAGCAACGTTGCTTTCTCTCTACTTCAAATGGCTCAGAAGTAATCTCTTTCACCCATAAAAGAGAAAGCAAACGCACACAAAGCAAGCAAATACCCAAACTCTCTTCTCTCTCTTTGTCTCTCTCTCAACTCTCAGTCTCCTTCTTCAACCAGGTTCTGTAATCTATACTTTCATTTCTCCCAATTTTGATTCAAATTCTCTAGAATTGGAGTGGGTTTGGTTCAATGGAACCAACCGGACCCAGATCCAGCGCAATTGTTCCTTCACTTGACCCAAACACCCTCGATTCTCTGCAATTCAATGAAGAAATTCAGCATTTGATCACTGCGCCGCCAGAAAACGCTAACTCCTTCACTGCACTGCTCGAGTTGCCGGCCCCACAAGCCATTGAACTCCTCCACCACTCCTCCGAATCCAACGGCACCGCAGCTGCAAACCTCACAGTAAAGGTCGATAGTCACCACACACCTTATCATTTCAACGCTGGGGCAAACTTGACCTTTCCTTCTAATATGGCCTTGATCGAACGCGCCGCGAGATTCTCGGTCTTTGGTGGAGAGCATCACAACAAAAATTATAATCACATCAATGAAAATAATAAAAATATTGATAATAATAGCAACAATCACTCGCAGGAAACTACGGGGTCGGTGCCGTGTAATTCAAACGGGAATCTCGGGAAGGTGAAGAATGAACCGGCCGAATCAGACTCCAACGACAATCCGAATTCAACACAGCAGTTGGATATCAAGAGCCAGAATCAGAATCAGAGGTCGGCGAAGAGAAAAGAGCGAGAAAAGAAGGTAACGAAGTTAGTTAGGGTTCCTGGGGTTTGTGTTCAGTAGCTGAATTGTAAATAGATAGCTTAATTCGTGCAATAATTACAGGCCAAAGCGGTGACAAAGAAGAGCAAAAGTGGCGCAAACGATAGCAGCGAAGATGCGGAGAAGCTTCCTTACGTTCACGTCAGAGCCCGTCGTGGTCAAGCCACCGATAGCCACAGCTTGGCGGAGAGAGTAATAATTAATAACTAATGGCAAATTTAATTATTAATCACAGATTTCAGCCGTTTAGTTACGTTGGTTATTTTGTCATTATTGCAGGCGAGGAGAGAGAAAATCAATGCACGTATGAAGCTGCTCCAAGAGCTGGTTCCAGGATGCAGTAAGGTTAGCGTAATTTGATTAGTTAATCATTTTGATTAAGATTTCTGGGATTAAATTAAGAATATTCTGCCTGGAAAAGCGAAAATTACATCTGCACCATTATGCGCTTTAATGAGCGTATTGTCCTTGTCATACTTTTTCTCGCGAGTGGCAATATTGGTAATTTGATCCTTTTCACATTGATACTGGGCGAGAGTTTGTTACGAGTCCCTTTTAAGGTCAGTTTCGTCATTTTGAATTACTCCTCTAGAATCCTTCTTTGGATTTGAAAACTAAAAGACCGTTCATTGCAAAATGACGAAAATGCCATTCGTTGGGGCGCGACAAGCAAATCTAGTTGTGCGGGAGTGCTGGCTGGATTGAAGTGCTTGGGAGACGAGTGTAGTGGATTTGTGTTGGGGGATCAAATTGCATTTGGGTCCCACTTCATTGGCATAAAAATTTTGATGCCTCGTGGGAAGGTTCATTGTGCAATCTTCTGGTACAATTTTGGTATCCGTCAAGCATGTCAGGATGAAAAATCAACAAAAGAACGATTCCGTGTACAGTTTCATTTGATAAATGCACATACCTAACTGCAAAAGAGACTTGATGTGATGCTCCATAGAGCTAATTAATCTGATTTGAGTTTAAATGCAAAGTAGACTTCTATGCTTGATGAGATGTTTGAAATCATTGTGAAGTTACGCTGATTAATTTAGGCTACATGTTCTAAATTAGCAAATAAAATTGAGTCGTGACTACGATCACAACTTTAATGCAAATTAAGGCTGAAATTTAATTAACAAAGGCATTTAGCAATCAAAAGAAACTCAAGTGCAGAATTGCCGCAGATTAACAATCAGGCAGTTTTTACAGCCTTGCTATATTCAGTCTCTATTGATTGCTAAATTGCCTTAAGAATCAAAGTCAATTTTACTTGTTTCTGGGTAGGGGTAGTTTATGTATTGCATCACACAGAGTCCCCACTTAACCATGCTTTGTGTTTATTCTCTCCTGAGTATATGAGTGAAGAAACTATTTCAGTGTTCTTTGTGGAGCAGTTTTGAATTTTTATGTGTAATTGCACTCAAGTAGCAAATACAGCCATTAGATAGTGCCTGACCTGAAAAATTATGTTTTGCAGATTTCCGGTACAGCATTAGTTTTAGATGAGATCATCAACCACGTGCAGTCGCTACAGCGTGAAGTGGAGGTCAGACTTGCTCATCTTATTAATGAATTTCTCTCTCTCTTTTCTCCTTCTTCATCCTTTTCTCCTTGGAGATAATGCAATGAGGTGGCTGGAACTTGATAACAATTTGGTACGGGGTCATTTTGTGGATAGGGTTTGTAGACAGAGATGTGACCTGCAGCACCTTAAGTGCACTGGGGGAGCATGGCAGAGGATCAAGGGTTTTACTTTGTAATGGCTTCTCTTGCTACTTCTTCCCAAAATAGTCATTTCCAAATAATTTTGGCTGTTTGATTTGTCAAGATTTCTAACTGATTTTTCTGTACCAAAGCTTTCAAAGAAAACGGAAACTGAGATGGTCTAGAAACCATCATTCTAGCTTTGGCCACTTGGTTTTTATGGTGCTGCATTAGTTTGTATCTCAGTCCTCTATTTCCCCTCCTTTTGTTGCCAAAAGACCTTAACTTTTGCCCTGTCGATCAATAGTTTCAGAAGAGTGTGGAAAATCAAAACCCTGTGAAATATAGCAAACCTTCGGATATTGTTGGTAAACTTCAAGGATTTAGTTGATTGTGTCATGACTATTTCATAATCTTATGTTACTTTTTCTATTATTTTGTTTTACTTTATAATCTTATATTACTTTGGCTGCGGTGATCTTATTCTGTTTACTCTGTTTTCAGTTCTTGTCTATGAGACTAGCAGCAGTGAATCCAAGAATTGACTTCAATCTTGACGGTATATTGGCTGCAGAAGTAAGTATTGTCTTGTTTAACACCCTTTTGCTTTTCATGCAGCAAGTAGCCTTTGAGAGGTGTGGAGTTGTTAAGTTGTGGCTTGGTTTGATCTTACAGCCTAGTTGGTGTAAACATTCCTAAATAGCTATTAGCAGCCGGCTTGTTGATTCAAATTAGATATTGGAATTTCAATTCATTAATGGCCATAAATTTTTTTATGTTTGTGGAATGGGAAATAGAAACCTTTGAAATCCTAACATGGCTCTTTATATCATACTTCTACCCAAATTAAAAGGACTGTTAGTCCTTTGTAATTGAAGGGAATGGGTTTTGACCATCTTATCTCACCTGCTCAAATTTAGATTTTCAGCTATTTCTTAGAATGCTATTGATACAAATAATTGTCATGGGCAAGCAAAATATGTTGGTCTGTTGTAGTTGTATCTGTAACAGTAGTGAATGGTGTGTTCACATATTCTAATATTTATGATTGTTCTTTGTTACCTGTAGGGTGGATCATCAATGGACGGTAACTTCCCTGGCATGGTTATGCCAGTAATGTGGCCTGAAGTCCAAGCCGATGGAAACAGACAACAATATCCACAGCAATGGCATTTGGATGGGCATCACCAGCCCGTTTGGGAAAGAGAAGAAGAAAGCCATAACTTTGTCACTCCGGAGAACTCACTTTTGAGTTACGACTCTTCAGTGAATTCAGGTAGATAAGAACAATTAAATATTAGAAAACCCTCATGCAATTATTTTGTAGAGATGGGACCGGAATTTGATGGAGCCTTCTGTTAATGCTCTTGAAAAACATGTTTAAACTATGAAACTAACTTAGAAGTTGTCATTGTATTGCAGCAACTCTGCACTCAAACCAATTGAAGATGGAGCTATGAAGATGAGATGAATTTCCAACTGGTAGCTAGTACTGTATATATCATTGATAATAGTAGCATTTAGCAGGAAGTAGAGGGGAGGCCTCAACATTTATCTTTGGGGTTTTTATGTCTTCTATTTGCCAGAGTCGGTTGAAAACCCATATTTCTGTCTACTGGACTGTCAGTATGTTATTTTTATCTAAATATAAATATATTATATGTATCTTACTTAGTATACCAACTCTCAGAGTCGTTCAACCAAATTCTTAATTTCTGTGATGATTGATTGATTCATATTGTAAAAATAGAATGGACTATCGGCCTTAATTGTTATGGAATTGGATTTATTTTCTTCTCTATAATATGTTGTCGAAGACCTGCATATTTTATTGAGGGCTTTCCCGGGGCATGGCTCTTTTCGTTCAATATTTTCTTCCGATGAGCATCACTCCATCATGGTTAGGTTGCTGGTCACATGATGCCAGATTGCAATTGTCTGACATCTAAAACCGAAAAAAAAAATAAAATAAAATAAAATAAAATTTACAATGCCCTTTTAAATTTAGGTTATACGATATGAAATTAAATTCCCTTTTCTAGATGCAGGATTCAATCGAGATTAGACAAGAGTTGAGTCATCTAAAACTGTCCACATTTTACTGAGTGATGAATTCTCCCATCCCATCGATCCATTATTTGTGGATCTAAAAGCAACGATTTTGGAACTGATTTAGCTTTGCCTGTACAGTTCGCCTCTACAAATTGATGAACAACAATGAACAGTATTCGAGTAGGCATTCGGGCCTAAATGTAGTAATTAGAGGTGGGATTTGCCAACAAAGTTACGGTATTCAGACAGATATTTATATATTTTCCATATCTTGTTTGACAATTAAAGTAATAATAAAATAGAAATACCAAAGTGATAAGACAGGAAGAAGAGACTTCAGCCTAAATGCATCAGAATTCAGACCCACTGCCAGAAAAATGGTGACTTCACTCCTTCGCCCTCAACTAATAATAACAAAAATTTTTCTGCAAATCTTACTCCCTCTCATCCAATCATCTCCCCCCACGTCATCACCCGCCGTCCAACTTGTCCTTCCAACCCATGATAATAACTATCCTCTCACCCTCTCCGTCACCGACTACGGCGCCGTCGGAGACGGCATCCGCTACGACACAACAGCCATCCAATCCGCCATCGATGCCTGTCCCTCCACCACTCCCTGCCACGTCACCTTCCCACCCGGCACCTACTTAACCGCCACCATCCACTTAAAATCTCGCGTGACGCTTAACATCCAAGAAAACGCCACCTTATTGGGTGGCACGAAGATCGAAGACTACCCTAAGGAGTTTTCGAGATGGTACGTGGTGTTGGCTGAGAACGCGAGCGACGTCGGGATAACCGGAGGCGGAGTGGTGGATGGGCAAGGGCCGAAGTTTGTGGTGAGGAAGAATGAGAAGAAGAATGTGATGGTGAGCTGGAACCAGACGGGGGCGTGTTTGGGTGATGAGTGCAGGCCCAGATTGGTGGGGTTTCTGGGTTGCAAGAATGTCAATGTGTGGAACGTTAGATTGAATGAGCCTGCTTACTGGTGGTTAGTGTGCTTTTATTGTTCATTATTATTATTATTATAGTTAGCTTAGCTTCTTTGTTTCGCCTCTTTCTTGTTCATTGACTTGATGTTAGTGGCATTGATGTCCTTGTGTTTTGGCAATTTTATGATCTGGGCATCGTGCCGTGTCCCACGCTTCAAATGGGATCAAATATGGGTTGGGGTAAATTGTAAATAACGCGAGACTGAGAGGTCTCAATGTAAATAAGCAGAAATGGAAGTGCATAAGTTAAGTGCACTGAAGAGAATGTGACCCGAAGCCGAAAGTATAAGAGACTCAAACGTGTCTATACGTTAGTGGCCACAGGGCCAAGGCTGGTTTCATCAGCCACTATATGCAAGTATTGTCCACTTACATGGCGAGTATGAAATTGTGTTAACATATGCGCGTGGATGAGTTTTGGCTCACATACTTCTATCTTATCCTTGTACTAAGAGGGCCCTGCAAAAATGTTTCTGCTTAATCATGTTCAGTTCCATTCGTAATCCGTTTAATTTTCCATATTTTAAAGTAGTCGTGTAGCATGTTCTGCTTTTTATTTTTTGAGGGAGCCAAAACACATTGCTCAATATGGAAGAAAATGGGAATTGGGTAACTCATGCAGTTGAAAGTTTCGAAGTTTTGATTGGACATTTGGAATGTCTTGATTGTTAGTCTTGAATCACCTGTCTTCTGAACCCCTATCCAGGAATGTATGCTAGAGAACTTAAAATGAACTATATGAGCTCTGGTATACAGTCAGTTGAATTTATCCATCTCTTGAATGTTTCGATTTAATCTTGCATTTGACTAAATTGATTACATTCTGCAGCTTGCACATAGTACGTTGTGTTAACACATCCATTCATGATGTTTCGATTTATGGAGACTTTAATACACCTAACAATGATGGGATAGATATTGAGGATTCAAATAACACTGTCATTACAAGATGCAACATTGACACCGGAGATGATGCAATCTGTCCAAAGACGTATACAGGCCCCCTTTATAACTTGACTGCTACAGATTGCTGGATAAGAACAAAGTCTTCAGCTATCAAATTTGGTAGTGCTAGTTGGTTTGATTTCAAGGACTTGGTATTTGACAATATCACCATTTTTGAATCCCACAGGGGGTTGGGACTGCAAATACGTGATGGAGGTAACATCTTTGTTTCCTTTCTTTATTGAATGGACTTTTCTATTTATGGAAGAAGTAAAATTCCTGGAAAACCTGCATATCTTATGCATGTTTTAGACTTTAAAGTTTGAATTGTTAAAGTTGTTTATCAAAGGTAAAGTTCCTAACTCTTTAATTGGAAAATCTTGCTTGATAGATTTCTAGAATGATAAGCACTGAACACCTTTGAAGCTCAATTTTCTTTTAGAAAATATGAAATATAGAAAACTGGAATAATACACTGATAGTTTATAGCTACATCAACTACCTGTCAAGTGTTGGATATATTATTCACTTTGATTCTAAAAAAATAAACTGCCTATCTTCAGGCTTATACTATTTGTTTTGTAACTGCATATTTTCTATCATTTGAAATACATATGGATGTGATCTGGAATTTTGGCGATAGCTTCTTTAATCAATAAATATTTAGTTTCAAATGTGATATTTTGCTAGTTTCTGAGAAATGAAGACAATGTGCTGATTGAATAATTTGTCAATGGTTGGGTCATTTCTTACATATCATTTGCATCGAATTGGCACTTCATTAGAGTCCTTAACAATTATCTCATTCTAAAACAATTTTACTAGCCCGCTGTGAACAAATATGACTGGAAATTTCTCACTGCTGGGACCTGAGTATCAAATGCGACAGCTTTGTTACAGTAATAGATAGTTATGATCGTATGCTTTTCTAACTTGACATTGAATTCTCTGGCATATTGATATTGGCTCATAAATTTAAAATCTGAATTGACAAACTAAAAACTCCATTATGTTACCCGTCTTCATTTAGGCTTTCCAACTTTGCAATGCTAGCTGGAGTCTAAGCAAATTCTATATTGATGCTTCAAAACTCAACTACAGCCCTTTCCGTTATGTTTTTTTTGGTTAATGTAGTAGTGGTAACCATTTACCTTGTGCAGGAAATGTAAGGGACATTACCTTCTCCAACATAAATATCAGCACAAGATATTATGATCCGTCATGGTGGGGAAGAGCAGAGCCTATATACGTGACAACCTGTCCAAGAGACTCGAATTCAAAGGAGGGTTCAATCTCAAATTTACTCTTTATTAACATCACAGCGAACTCTGAAAATGGCATCTTCTTGTCAGGTTCTGAACACGGAGTACTAAGCAATTTAAGATTTATAAACATGAATGTCACGTATAAAAGATGGACAAATTACACTGGTGGATTGGTGGATTACAGACCAGGATGCCAAGGACTAGTGAATCACAGCTCTGCTGGGATCATCATGGAACACATTGAAGGTTTGGAGGTTGAAAATGTTAACATGAGATGGTCCGATGATCAGTCAGAGAAATGGAATAATCCTCTGGACTTCAGGCCTTCGACTGTCGATGACATTTCGTTCCGTAATTTCCATTCGGGTTTTTACAAACAGGGACATAAAGAAAACTAGACAAAGTTATTCTTTGGACAAATAATGGAGTTGAATTCTAGATCTTTGTGAACAGAAGTTACACATTATTGTTGAAGAATTTTACTTTACAAATCATCGCAAGATAAAATTCAATGGTTACCAAAATTGTGCATGCTTGTAAATATTGTATTTGGTAATACTCATCTTTACTTGATAGCTATTGTGTATTAATCATCCATTAACGCATACTTGACAACTAGCGAAATTTACGGCATTTCAATTTTAAATACAGAGCAGTTGCTGTAATGTTGTACCCAAAAGAAAAAGAAAGAAAATATTCGAAGGCGAGAGTACAGAGAGTAATAATCTTTTAACAGCCAGCGAAGAACATGAATCGGCTTCAGAAAATCATACGCCGTTTGGGTAGTCCCAAAAAACAATTACTTGCTTTCTCTTCTCAAAAGCTATTTACCTTCACCCGGCAACTAACCGTACTCTCCTTCCCGCCAAATCAACAGACTTTAAAAACTCTATGTTCCAACGGTCAAGTAGCAGAAGCCCTATTAGAAATGGCCACTCTTGGCACTGAAATGAAATTTGAAGGGTATGACACGCTGTTAAACGCATGCCTGAACCAAAGAATTCTCAGAGGAGGCCAAAGGGTTCATGCCCACATGATAAAAACTTGCTATCATCCACCAGTATACCTGAGAACTAGGTTCATTATCTTTTACAACAAATGCGAGTGCTTGAGTGATGCAAGGAAAGTGTTTGATGAAATGCGTGAGCGGAATGTGGTTTCTTGGACTGCTATGATTTCGGCTTATTCTCAAAAAGGAAATTCTTCAGAAACGTTGAATCTTTTCGTTCAGATGTTACGATCAGGTACTCTTGGATCCTTATCTTCTTCTTCTTCTTTTTTATTTTTTTTCTTTTAAGGTTTAGGTGGGTATTAAAAAACGTTCGGTATTTTGGTCATTGAGATTGGATCAACTGCATTTTGCATTGAATTGGTTTTTTTTTTTTTTTTTTTATGTGTTTGTCAGCAATCATGTCAAAGATTAGAATGAGGCTGGATGGAGCAGACCTGTCACATATAATAGGGTAGCTGAGCCAAAGATAAATGACCAAATAGAAACTCAAAGTGTAACTCAACTTAGTTGTCCGTTCTCTAGGCACTTCCAAGAGTTAAGCCAAGTTGATAAATTACATTACATGCATGTATAATATGAATTTTTTTTTTTTGTTCGCATAAAACCATAAAGTTGGTGTCGATAATTTGTAGGGACAGAAGTGTTTTATTTTGGTTGTTTAAATATTGTCAAGATATTATCACCAGAGTGATAATGGCATCAATTCTCAAACCAAGACAAAGCAAATGACTAAAATGTCTATGTTGACTATAATATCTATGTAGGTATACTACCTGCTTCTATCGTTAGAGAAGGGGGTCCTCTCAAAATGCTACGAGGAGACAAATTTTACTGCATTAATTTCTTTGTAGGTTTAGAATCACCTAGGGCATTAGATGGGGCAAGGCTCAATTTTATTTCTATTCTTTGAACCACAACGTCTTTGGGACCAGTGGCTCTCAGAGTGAATTTACATCTAAGATTTCAATTTTGTTTATCCTGTTACTTATAACTAAATAATTGTCTGCAGATATAGAACCGAATGAGTTCACTTTTGCAACTGTACTTACTTCTTGCACCGGTACTTCTGTTGTGCTGGGAGAGCAAATCCACTCTCTCATAATTAAGAGCAATTATGAATCGCATATATTCGTTGGGAGCTCACTTCTCGACATGTATGCCAAAGCTGGTAAAATCCATGAAGCTCGAGGTGTTTTTGAATGCTTGCCTGAAAGAGATGTTGTTTCTTGCACTGCTATAATTTCTGGCTATGCGCAATTAGGTCTTGATGAAGAGGCACTAGAGCTATTTAGGAAGTTGCAGGTGGAAGGAATGAGTTCAAACTATGTTACTTATGCCAGTGTTTTGACTGCATTATCCGGTCTTGCGGCACTGGATCATGGTAAGCAAGTTCACAACCATGTTCTTCGGTTTGAAATACCCTCATATGTGGTGCTTCAGAACTCCCTGATAGATATGTACTCAAAATGTGGAAGCCTCACCTATGCGCGAAGAGTCTTTGATCACATGTCTGAGAGAACTGTTGTCTCATGGAATGCAATCCTTGTGGGATATGGTAAACATGGAATGGGAAGAGAGGTGATGGAGATCTTCAAACTGATGAGAGAAGAAAATAAAGTTAAACCTGATGGTGTGACGTATCTGGCTGTTTTATCAGGTTGTAGCCATGGAGGAATGGAGGATAGAGGGCTGGAAATTTTTGATGAAATGGTAAATTGTAAAGATGGGATTCAGCCAGAAATTGAGCATTATGGGTGCGTGGTTGATATGCTTGGGCGTGCTGGCCGGGTCGGAGAGGCATACGAGTTTATTAAAATGATGCCTTTTGAACCAACTGCCGCAATTTGGGGTTCACTTTTAGGCGCTTGCAGGGTTCACTCTAATGTTGACATTGGTGAATTTGTAGGTCAACAGCTATTAGAAATTGAACCTGAAAATGCTGGGAATTATGTCATTCTTTCTAATTTATATGCCTCTGCTGGGAGATGGGAAGATGTAAGAAGTGTTAGGGAACTGATGAGGGAGAAGGCTGTGACAAAGGATCCAGGCAGAAGCTGGATTGAGCTTGACCAAACCCTTCATACATTTCATGCAAGTGATCATTCCCACCCAAGGAGGGAAGAGGTGTTTGCAAAGTTGAAAGAATTGTCAGTCAAGTTCAAGGAAGCTGGCTACTCACCGGACCTAAGTTGTGTTCTACATGATGTAGATGAAGAGCAGAAAGAGAAGATACTTCTGGGCCACAGTGAAAAACTGGCTTTGACTTTTGGGCTCATTGGTACTCCCGAGGGAGCCCCAATCCGTTTGATAAAAAACCTCCGGATTTGTGTGGACTGCCACAATTTTGCCAAGTTTGCATCAAAGGTTTGTGGAAGGAATGTCTCACTGAGGGATAAAAACCGATACCATCATATTGTTGGTGGAACCTGTTCTTGTGGAGATTATTGGTGACTTCTGAAGACCCATGGGGGCAAAAGTTTCTTTTGCCTTGTTTAGAGTGCTATGATATCGTAAGCCTGATTTTGACCTGAGAACAGGATTAAATATAGCTTTCTGCGGGAAAATGAAATGAAATAGGCAATCATATTTCATAACAAGGCTCTGAAAATGTAGAGAACTGAAGAACTATCATATCTGCAGTGGATTGACAACTATTAGCCCCAGCTTGAAGTGCAGTTATTTTGGAGTTGCATGAATGTTCTTTTCTATATACACAAGTTAACTTAAATGGGCGGGATATTCGTTATATTTTCCTACTTAGGCAAAGATCATAAAACCGAATTTGATATACTCGAGAAGAGGATTGATGGAAACCGCGGCCAAGCTCTCTCGTGGGGCAGCGGAAGACAATTCTGTGCGCATGTTATGCTGATCTTAAGATTTCAAGGGCTTCATTGTTCTCTGTGTATTATAGAGTTGAGCAGATGCTCAGCATTTTGTTTAAATCCTGCAGATTGAGTAATATATTGCTATGCTGAGCACTTTGCCATTCATTGACAAAATGGAAATTTACCCAACTTCATTTTAATTTTTACCATCTGGCTTGTATGGATAGAGAGTTGTACTAAGCCTACTTTAGCTTATGAATTTATCATTTTTCAAGTTCATACTTTTTCATATATAAAAAATACGTTAAACTTGTTTTTTGGAATTTCTAAAATAAAAGTTATATTCAGGTTACAAAATTTTTTACATCAAATCTATCTTTGAGTTTCTGAAAATTTTTCTTTTGGGCCAAATTCCATAAAAGTAATCATATGAGACCCTCTAATTTTGCATAAATATGAATGAGACTACTAAAGAAATGAAAATTAGACAATTTCATCCATTGCAGACACGACCAAAACGACGCCGTCACAGTCTAGAAACAAAGCCTTCAACTCCCTGAACTGCATTTCGTGTTCTCTCTACTTTGTCGGTATTCCCGAACAGGATGTCCTTGAACACAATGCTCCGCCACCGGCTATTCACTCGCTTCGGCTCAACCCACGCCGCGACGAGCCGATGGACGAGCCCCGGCCATCAGGAGAGGCCGAACGGCTACCTCTTCAACCGGACCCCACCACCACCTGGTCAGTCTCGTAAATGGGAAGACTGGGAGCTTCCTTGCTACATCACCAGCTTTTTGACGGTCGTGATTCTCGGAGTCGGGTTGAATGCCAAGCCCGATCTCACTGTCGAGACTTGGGCTCACCAGAAAGCCCTCGAACGGCTTGAGATGGAGAAATCTGAGTGATTGATTGAGTGCCTTGTCTTGGCTTTGCGATCTCGTATGGGTATTTTTCCTTTTGTGTTGTTGATAAGTTTGATGTGTAGTTGAATAAGGGCTTTTTCTGAACCTTAATTACCCTTTCTTTCTTTAGTTATCAATTCCGATGTTTTTAACATTATAAATTTCGACAAGATTATTTACATTTCTGACTCGTGATTCATGGTTTCAGTGCTTTTGACCTGTGGAATTGCATGGCTTTTAAGATTTCTTGTGTGGTTCAGTGTTTATCTCTTATTATAAGGAACATTGTTTTTCATTTGTCAAAGCTATTGTCTATAGAGATATATGGTATCATTGCTAGTGATAAAGACGTAATTTTGTGATGGGTTTTTGTTAATTTGCTATTGGTGAGATTGATTAACCCTTTAATGTGTTTTAAGTTTCTTATTTGCTGCTGTAGTTGCAATGGGTTGATTGTTATTTCTCCCAACAGGTCTGAAAGGCTCAGAGACATGTATATTGATATGCTTTATATACTGTTAATAAAATTTACGTTGATAGCTAAGGCTGTTGGCTCTTATGGACATCACAAATTTGTGAATTAGTTTTCACTAAAAGAATGGTTAATGAGAATTAAGAAGGAAGTTTCTACCTTTTAATAACAAAGGTGTTAAGACCCATGCAAATGTGATTATGGCACATTGCTATATACCATGTCAATTCAGATACTTGTTTTTGTGAAACTATATGGAGCCAAGAGCTAATTTACAGTGTCTTGAATTTGAAGAGTTGACTGTTGAAATCAACTTTTTGCTGGCAATGTCAAATGTGCATAGTGTGCATGCTTGCTTGTTGACAAGCACAAACTCTTGTTTATGTATATACATGTCTTGGTATCAAAATTAGGAGATCGACGCATTTGACATCCTATGTTTGTTATATCCAAGTTTGATGTGATGAAAGAATTTATTACTGTCCTTTCTTACTCTTTTTTTGAATTCTTCAGCTTTTAGCCAATCCAATGTTTCTTGGACAAGCCATATTGAGATCATATGATGTTAATATTGTGGACTTTCAACTTTGGTTAGCGGAATAGGGATAAGTATTATCTTTTTCACATAAATTATAGTCTCTTCTTGAATTAGGCTATTAGTTTATGTTAGTAATTGGTTGCCTGATTATTGTCTTTTACACTATAAACATTTGCTGCTTAAAGTTTATGTGTGTGAGTGTGTGTAATTATTTGCTTGTGCATGAAAAGCTATAAGGAGAACTGTGTAGCTTTTTGACAATTCCAACTACTGTGGTTATATCTCTGTTAGTGTCTGGATGAAGTCGGAAATACACTTCACCTAAGAATTTTAAAGCTTTCTTTAGTCATTCACCAGGGAACTTCAAATTCTTTCACCCAATTCTTCTTCTTATTATTTCTTTTTTTTTTTCTGTGGTTCCAACCGTATGAAGTTTATTAATCTTTTTCTAAAATGCAAATTTTACATAGAATCCTCTGCATAAAGCTGCTTATGGTTTTCAAATTTGTTTAGTCTGTCCCATTTTGATTATGGAACCTTCAAAGTGAGAATTTTGCTTATATTCAAACTCCTTGCTAGGTAATGTCATATTGAGAATTTCCAACAAGTGAACCACTAGAATTGTAATTACTTTTGTCTAGCAATCACTCAGTTTCTTCGGAATGTTTATTCTTCAACACTTATTTGTTTTTCTATTTTTTTTTATTTTTTTTGGCTTTTGCATATCCTCTATTCCTTACTACCAGAGCTAATTGTCCCCAATCTCATCCCATAAATATATGCATAAACATACATACACACCTACATATACATGTGTGTTTGTGTGTGTGTGTGTGTTATAGGATCAAGAGCCCCTACCTTTTACACAATATCTTACACGATTTATATACCATTGGATTAATTCTAACTGAATGGTTGAGATTGAATTTCACATTTGCATTAATTATGATGCATTAATTGCATATGTTATATTTGATCTTCATCATTGAGAGTGCGTTAATATAATGGTTGATAAATTAGTATAAAAAATTGTGTAAAGTTAAGAAGCTCCCAATCTTACCCCATTTCTTTCTCTTTTTCTTTTCTTTTTCTTTGGTTCCGGGGTTGTTTATTGCTAGCACATGTTTGTTCTATCTATCTATCTATTTTGCAAGCACTTCTTTCTCATCTTCTTTTCTTTTTCTTTGGTACGAGGTTGTTTATTGCTAGCACATTTTTGTTTGTGAGTTTTTATATCAGCTATCACTCAAATAATTAGCACTCATTGAATGTTCAAATGCTTCAAGTATGTTATGGGAAGCGATATAGCATGGGTGGATCTATCTATCTATTTTGCATGAACTTCTTTCTCTTCTTTTTCCTTGGGTCTATCTATTTTGCATGCACTTCTTTCTCTTCTTCTTTTCTTTTTCTTTGGTTTTGGGATTGTCCATCTATCTATCTATTTTGCACGCACTTCTTCCTCTTCTTTTCTTTTTCTTTGGTTCGGGGGTTGTTTATTGCTAGCATATTTTTGTTCTATCTATCTCTTGCATGCACTTCTTTCTCTTCTTTTTTTTCTCCTTTGGTTCGGGGGTTGTTTATTGCTAGCATATTTTTGTTCTATCTATCTCTTGCATGCACTTCTTTCTCTTCTTCTTTTCTTTTTCTTTGGTTCAGGGGTTGTTTATTGCTTGCATATTTTTGTTCTCTCTCTCTCTCTCTCTCTATTTATTTTGCATGCACTTAATTTGCTTCTTCTTTCTATTTATTTGGTTGGGGGGTTATTTATTGCTAGCATGTTTTTGTTTTATCTATCTCTCTCTCTCTCTCTCTATTTTGCATGCACTTCTTCATTTCTTTTTCTTTGGTTCGGGGGTTGTTTATTGCTAGCACATTTTTGTTTGTGAGTTTTTATATCAGCTATCGCTCAAACAATTAGTACTCATTGAATGTTCAAATGCTTTAGGGTAAGTGATATAGCATGGGTGGTTCCATAAATGTCTGGTATTATTATTGTTAATGTGTTTTATCTTCCTGATATCATGCTTTTCATCCAAATTACTGTGCTAGAAGGCTCCACTCTTCATACGTGATACAGCTGAATCCTTAATCTGTGTTATGTTACTACCCATTTTTTGCATAAACCAAGCAGCATAAAGTTTTCTGCTGATGTAAATAACTGCTTATAATTTAGGGGCAAAACCACCGGTTGCTTTGTAGTTTGATAATAGTCCAGGCACTCCGAGACATAGTTATTGGTTATATTACTTGAGGCAGACACTGCTGTTGCTTGGGGTCTCCACAAAAGGAAGACAACTATTGATTGTGGTGAATATGCTGCTTGCGTTTTGCTTTATTATCAGCCTCCTCGGATATTTATAATTTTCCCCAATCTTTTTCTAATAATTACCGCTAATGGCTTGGTTTATCACTAACAAAAGAGTGGATGTCTCAAATATTGTAATCCTTTTATCCAGCAAAGCCTTCAAACTACACCGATGAGTTAACAGAAATTTGCTTCCTTTTACTATAATGTGGTAACAAGGGCGATGGGAAATTCTGAATGTGCACTTATGCACATCTTTAAATGTCCTAATGGTAATTAATTTTTTAGATTGTTCCATGTGCGCTCTTTAAATTGCAGTCTGTTTGAGTGGAAACCATCCTTGAGTACACCCGGTTGTACAACTACAACCTTTACAGTGTGTTCGGGCAGACTCAGTCTTCCTCAAATCAGTTAGCACAGCCCCTATTTCTTTCTTTAAATCTGGCCCAATTGCCAAGGAAAAGGAATGGATTGATCGAGTTTATTAAGATCCAATCCGAGTCTTCTGGGGGTGTCTAAAACTACGGATCAATTTATTTGCACGACAGAAACCATAAAAGACTCAGAGAAGTAGTTGGATTCAGATTCGGATAGGAAAAAGCTGTTGGATTATGATGTATATTATATATTCCTACAATAAATGCTTTTAGGAAACAGCAGATTTATAATTACATGATGTGTTGGGAGTTGTCGGAAGGAGCCTCTTAATCAATTATTCCATATAGAAAACCACATTATAATTAAAGTACGAATGCAGGTGACAAGACACATATTTACAAAGGGTAATTCAATTAATTTATAAAGTAAATATAAGGCTTAAAGCATTGATTGCATAGCCAGCATCGAGATCTTCAATATTCAAGAAAATAATTTAATAGATTCGCAACCATCAAAATTGTACTCATTTGGGGACGGTGTATATCTAAAGGTGAACCAAACGCATCTTTGCTTTCTGTTATTTGAACATGCCACACGCATTTTTATTTACTGCATAAAATAAATTTTTTGTTAAGGTCCAAAGAGTTTTCTTTGTTTCATAATAAATACTTTTTTTTTAAAAAAAAAAGGGCTTTTATTTGTGTTTCATACACTGTATATATATATTTTTGGTCACATGGTTAGTGGTTTCTATTACTTTGTAATTAATTATTAACTTACTGTATTGCTTTGGGTTTATTATTGCAAATTCAAGTCGGTGTCCAATTTTCTTTGAATTTCAACTTGTCAAAGCAAAGAGTCACTTTTTAATGGAGCTATAGAGCTCACATTCAATAAAGTCATAAAAGTAGTGACTGAATTCTTTCTAAATTTTTCAACTAGATTTATCTCTTAATAATACTAATGAATTGAAATTGTCCTAACAGATTTTTGTATAATACCCACAATTATGCGTATATGAATTCTTGATAAACTTTTAATTAATTATTAATAGTAAAATAATAATAATAATAATTTTTTTATATTGATAAAATTGTACTAAATCTTCATTTTGTTACCGATTAAAAGAACTTTTTAATGTAAAAAATTCTTACTAAATTTTCTTGTATCTTTTGATTGTCATAGGAGAAGAGCTTTTAAAGAATTAAAAAAAATATTTTCTTTTTATTAAATTTAAATTTTAAACTTTTAAAAGTGAAAATTTTAAAGTATTTTTAGAAAGTTAAATTATTTGTTTACTAAGATAATTATAAATTTTGTATTAAAATATATTTATGATAATTAAATAATTCGTAATTTTGTTCAATAATTTTACTTGTAAAATCTCTAATTCTAAAAAACTTATTCTCAAAGATTTTATTTGGAAAAATATATAAAAACATCCATGATAAGAAGGAAGAAATAAATTCTAGATAATAATAGCTACTTTATTACATGTGATTGTAAGAAGCAACTTTTTGAATTTCACAGAGCCACAAATTTTTCAGCTACACGTGTAGTGAGTTGTCTTTTTGAATTTTCGCAAAATTAATAATAATTATTGTTAAAATAAATAATTAAATAAGATTACACATACAAAGAACATAATAATTGAATTTAATTTAGAGATAGAGTCTAATATCGTTTCTTTAATTATATTTTTAATTTTATAAAATTATAATTATTAAAATATTATTTAAAAAAATATAAAATTACCTCTTTTTGAAAAAAAAAAAAAGAGAGAGAGAAATTACAATAGAAGAGGATGATTACCCTCAAAAGAAGAGAGTAGTTAATTGATTGATCATTGGACGTGCAATGAATAACAAGAAGGAGATACCATAACAACAAGTTTCAATTTAATCAATAAATGAAGAAAAGAATCCAACAACAATAAAATTGATAACATTTACTAAATTAATTGCATTTAACATCATCACCGACAACTGATGCTCGCATCCCGCCGCCCATAAATACCATGAAGATTACCAAATTATCCCTCAATGTGTTCGTTTTGGTAAGGCGAGCAATGTCATTCACAAAATAATGCCCGGGTAAAATGAAATAAAAATTGGGTCATTGGAGATCCATGCGTACGTACGCACCTACCAAATAAGTATTACAACTGTGCTGTAATAGCAAAATGATGGCCTAGATCTAAGAATTGAATAGTTTTCAATGCAAGTGGAGCAAAATTTAGGGTCAGAATCGGTCGTTTTCCTCAAATTGACCAAAAAAAATGAGTGTCATCCACTGTGTCGGTGCAAAAACTAACGACAAATGAGCGAGGCTGCGGATTTAGATTTATTCGCTTTCGATTACCATTTCGGTTCAGTTCAGACGAGATTCCCGTGAGCAAAAACAACTGTTACTTCTGGACATAAATCACAATTTCATAACCATTGACTGGTGGGCGATCACACAAGATCTACTAACTTTGGCATCCGCATGTGTCTAACGAAATCATCCTGTTCCTGTCCTATTATTACTAATTCATATATGAAATTCAAAATAATAGAACGTTGTAACGTAAAACTTGTGGACCCGTTGCGTCATCTGATCCGTCAACAACTGAGCTTGGTTTCTGACAATAGATCATACCAATTCAATCCATTCCGAAACTTTGAATTGAATATAAGCTTGTAGGACCTCAAAAATGAAAGGCACACTTGGAAATTTAATAGTTGACAGCCAGCTGTCACTCCCGCCATCCCAAATAATTGTTCTCTTTTGGCCTTCCCTGCGCCCATCGCAGTACCTGCTCTGCATAATGTCTCTAGCAGGAATTATTTTAATAACAAATTGCAGCTTGATGTGTTTTGCAGGTGGCGCATAACATCCTGGACGGGCCCTGACAGTAGACGGACTGTGTCTGTTGTCCAATCACAATCTCTCCCTCTCTCTCCAACAGTAACTGGATCGTTAACGGAAAATGACTGTTAGGTAATTGAACATCGACAATGATGGCAGTTTAGGTATACCAGTAAATTCTTACACTTAACGCGTCAAATATTAACCGGTTACAACCGGTCACTCTTCTGCCCACCGACGCCCTTCTCCCGGTCACTCCACGTCCGCAGATTTTAGCCAATCGTCAACGCACTAACATTACGTTGCTAGCCACTTGGCCTCTTTAAATGCCACTCTTCCCGGCACTCACTAACTTCACTCTGCCAACTGCCGTATTTTGAGAAAGAAAAATAACTGTACTACTACTCTCTCTGCACGTAATTCGAGGCAGAGAAAGAGAAAAAGCCAAGTGATAATCCCGAAGAGCAGACTGTGAAGCTGTTTACTTGCTTGGCTTCTGGTAAGTTCTGTGCTTTCTACAAATTGCTGACATTTAATTAACTTTTTTTGACTGCGTTTTGTTATGTGTGTTGTCCTTTTGTGTATGGACCTGAGGAAATTGACAACAGGAAACTAAACGTATTGTATTGTGTGGTTTTGGTTTCTTCTACTTTTGAGAAGGCCCTTGCATGGAGCGTTTGATGCTTAGATCTTGTCGAGTTCTCTTCAATTTTCGCTTTCTTGTGGTTCTGATTTGGTATTGAGTTTTAGCGTTCTTTTATGTTGTTGTGCTTCGTTTCTTGTTCAGCTCGAGTTTCAGGTTTGTTTTGTTTGGTTAGGATTCGTGGATGTCGCACTCAGTTTAGTTAGAATTTAGCTTATTAGTAGTGTTAAAGCATGATTTGCACTTTAATTGTCGTAAATTATGAGCAGCAGATCAGATTTTTTATGTTATAGTTTTTTTATGTTCAACTGCTTAAACCTGTCGATGCACTTGGAATTCTTCTGTTGATCATGTTGGTAAATTAGATCTGAAACAGTGGCGTCTTTCTTTCTTTCTAACATCTGCAAAGTAGTGATATTGTTTTCTCTGTTTGATTTCTAATCGAATGTATTTGTAGTAGATACCGATAACATAATGTGTGTTTGAGGACTAACGCGGTTTTATATTTGACATGAAATGATATATTTGACATGAAATGATATCTAATTGCAGAATCAATTGAGATTTGCGGAATAGTGAGAAATCTGCTGTGTGTTTTCCCAGTGAAGAAAGTCTCATCATGACAAGTAGGTGCAATCTGCAAGGTTATAGGTTTTAATTCTTTCTTCATCATCAGATATTATTTATTTGATTGTAGTTGAAAAAGGTTAAATAACCTAAGTATGAAAGAGATTGACAAGAGGAAAGCAAATAATAAACAATCAAGGCGCTCCGGAAGAACTGAAAGGACAGACCAAAAACAGCGTCAAGAGAATGGTGGCAAAAATTTGAATGCAAAAGAAATTGGATCAAAAGCTCAGATTACTAGGCGAGACTCAGCTAACGTCGTAAGTGACTCAAACCCGGGCACAGAGCCCTCTGTAGTTTTTGAAAATGGGGTTATACATCCTGTGGATGATGTCAACAGGTTTGAGGAGGTGCCTCTAGTTCTTAAATCCAATCAACTGAATGCCGAAGTGAATAAGGATGAAAGTTTGGATGATAATTCTAGTGAGTACGAGAAACATGCTAAGCATGGGAAGGAAGAGGAATCAGATTCCGAGACTCTCCAAGATTCTCCATCTTCTCAAGACGATTCATTGACAATTGAGGATGAGAAAATAGAAAAGGCTTCTAAAGTTCCCAAGAGTAAAACTTCTTCAGAGAGTGGCTCCCCTGGATCAAGATTGAGATCTGATAGACAAAACAATAAATTGAAAAACAAGGCAGTACCTAATACCCCAAAGAAATCCTTAAAATTCAATAGGGGCCCTTTAAACGTTGCTACCAAAAGTTCTTCTGGTAAAAATTCTAATAAAATGAATGTTCCTCCTAAACCTTCAGCAGAATCTTCTGAAGGAGCTGACGATAAACCTATTGAAGAAATGAAAGAAACTGATATTTCAGACGAGATCTCAAATGGTGCTAGAAGTGTTACCAGTGACAATGAAACTGTTGATACCGAAGAAAATGGTGAGCATGTAGATGAGGCAACTTTAAATGAGAAGATTGAAGAAATGGAATCGAGAATTGAGAAACTCGAAGAGGAGCTGAGAGATGTTGCTGCTCTCGAAATTTCACTGTATTCTGTTGTACCAGAGCATGGGAGCTCAGCACACAAGGTGCACACACCTGCTCGACGCCTTTCTAGACTTTACATTCATGCTTGCAAGCATTGGACGCAAAACAAGCGTGCCACAATTGCCAAAAATTCTGTTTCTGGACTTGTGTTGGTTGCCAAGTCCTGTGGTAATGATGTTTCAAGGTATATGAGTTATATTGCTTGATTTTTTTATATTTAGTAAATTATGGTGCACTAACAATAATGTTATTCTTTTTGTATGTTAAGGTTAACCTTCTGGTTGTCAAACACCATTGTGCTGAGGGAGATCATTTCGCAGGCATTTGGCAATTCACACGGCGCCACTCAAGTCAAAAGGTTTGCTGAGTTGAATGGGGCTGGCAGAAAAAGAAGCGAAGGAAAGTCTATGGCCCTAAAATGGAAGGGTGGTTCGGGTCACAAATTTGTAAATGGTCACCTGAAATTTGATGAGGACTGGCAAGAAATGGGAACATTCACAGCTGCATTAGAAAAAGTTGAATCTTGGATATTCTCTCGGATAGTTGAGTCTGTATGGTGGCAGGTAAAGACATTTTCAATGTTCGTGATGTCACTGATTAATCTGTTGCTGTGCTCATAATGATAATCTAATTGATGCAGGAAAACAAACTGTCTTATTTTTTGGCTTGGTAAACTGGATTGTTCCTGTAACTGATTGAGTTAGGATTAATTGATTTGCCCAAGCTCCAGTTAATCATTTTTACCCTTTTATATGTAATCTATCCATTTTTTTATGTGCCTTTTTTTTAAAAATTTTTTTTTTAGGC
This sequence comes from Khaya senegalensis, assembly GCA_032402905.1. Taxonomy (NCBI): domain Eukaryota; kingdom Viridiplantae; phylum Streptophyta; class Magnoliopsida; order Sapindales; family Meliaceae; genus Khaya; species Khaya senegalensis. The sequence continues at coordinate 4,445,582 of CP135533.1, forward strand.
TCTGACTCCACATATGCAATCTCCATTTGCGTCATCCAATAAACCCATTGGAAAGTTGTTGGGACCTGCTTTGGGTGACCAACAACAAGGTAGTTTTTCTATCAACCTGTGGAAAAATGCTTTCCAGGATGCACTTCAAAGACTCTGTCCTGTTCGGGCGGGGGGTCATGAATGTGGTTGCTTACCAGTTTTGGGAAGAATGGTACGTGGTTTTCTGCACTTGCTTTATTGTTTCATGTACTATTTTGCTGCCTCATATACATTGCAATCTCAGAGGAAAACAAATCCTCTGTAAATCTGTAGCCAGACGACCAGAATCTGAACTATTTCAGCTTCATTTTCATGGAAGCACTGAAAGGTGTTTAATTGTATATGTTCTTTTTTTCATAAGGTTATGGCACATTGTGTTGCTCGTCTGGATGTGGCAATGTTCAATGCAATTCTACGGGAGTCAGCCCATGAGATCCCAACTGATCCCGTGTCTGATCCTATAGTAGATTCCAAGGTTCTGCCCATTCCAGCTGGTGATTTGAGCTTTGGATCTGGAGCACAACTGAAAAATTCCGTATGTATTATTTCACTTTTCTTTTACGTGGTTCACATGGTTTGTCTAGGCTTTACAAGGTTAATCTTGGGGAGCTTGTTCTTTAGTGTTCCAGAAACTAGTCTGCTCACTTGTTGGAGAACAACAAAGATTTTTCATCTACATACAAGGCACTACCAGGAATAACTAATAGGACTTCTGAGATGCTTGCTGCATAATTGCTATTTCCATTTGAATGTTTTCCTCTTCATTTTGAGTAAAGTGGTGTAAAAAATATCAAATTTCTTTGGTTAATAATTGTTTTTGATCAATTAAATCAGGACATAACTTGTGAAAATATTACTGATGGAAAAATCTTGGCTGCCAGCCTATATACTGATAAAATAGGTGAAGCTTGCTTCAGTGATTTTTACTGATTTGAGGTAAAGCATACTAATTAGGACAACTTTTTGTTTTTGTTTTTTATTTTTTTATTTGTTTCCTTTTGCATCCAATATTACTGAGTAATTTCTTCACACACTTTTGCTTTCCTGAAATTTATTTGCATTACAACTGTGACAGTTGGCTTATTGTATCTTTTAAGCTACTTTACTTTGTCTGGGGTTCTTTCTTGAGACTTTCCTGTAGAGCAGAAGCATTAACAACTGCTTAAGTTTTGCATGAAAGGGTTAAATTTGTTGTGAATCACATGATAAAGCTACTGTCCATGCAGGTTGGCAATTGGTCTAGATGGCTTACTGATTTGTTTGGCATGGATACTGATGATTCTCTTAAAGAAGATCAGGACTGCAGTGAGGAGGATGATGGGCGGTATGGAGTTGGTGAACCTAAATCCTTTTTTCTTCTAAATTCCCTTAGTGATCTCCTGATGCTTCCAAAAGACATGCTAATGGACCGATCAATCAGACAGGAGGTTAATTTTATAACTATTATAAAGTTTATCTTGAGAATTCATGTCTATTGTGTTTTATGTTGAGTTGAAAGACTAGCTTGATGGAAATTTCTGCATTCATGTTTTTAGGTGTGCCCATCAATTAGCCTTCCATTGATTAAACGGATACTATGCAACTTTACTCCAGATGAGTTCTGTCCTGATTCTGTTCCAGGAGCTGTGTTGGAGGCACTGAATGCTGAGGTATGAGCACTGGATAATGTTTTCCTTTACTTGCATACTTGCTTTTCTGCTGAAGCACTTGAATTCTTTTGCATACTTGTTGGTAGAGTTTGCCATAATTGTATATGCTAATTGCTGAAATATAGTTGAATTTCCCTTTTTGATGGGCAAAATGATAAAGTTTAATATTTACTATACTTATAGATTACATAGTTTCTTAGTTATAACTGAGAAAAAATGGATTAAAGGGGACAAAAATATTATTAGAAATAAAACTTGCATACCATATGGAAAAATCAATCTCAGACTTTTATATGCATTTTATGTTTCTTGATGAGGCCTTAAAATATACCGTTATACAAGAAAAACAGAGATCAGAAAGCAAGAAGTTATTGTTTCTTTTATGTATGGCTATTTCATTTGTTTAGAGCACTGTTGAGTGGAGATTATTAGGAGATTCAGCTAGAAGCTTCCCTTACACGGCTGCTCCGGTTGTGTACACTCCTCCGTCCTCTTCTGATGTAGCAGAAAAAGTAGCCGAGGCAGGAGGGAAATCTCATTTGTTAAGGAATGTGTCAGTGATACAGAGGAAAGGATACACCAGTGACGAGGAACTGGAGGAGCTTGATTCTCCTCTTGCATGCATTATTGATAAATTGCCTCCATCACCAACTGTTGTAGCCAGTGAAAGGGAACATAAGGATGAAACCGGTTTTACTGCCATAAATGCTAGGTACGAGCTCCTCCGTGAGGTGTGGTCATAATGAAACTCTAAAGTGAGTTGTATGTGTATATCTTTTGTTATTTTTTCCTTTTGCCTTCTAAGTGGATATGGAGAAAAAGATAAAAAAGAAGAAGAAGAAGAGTGAAAACTGTAAGATAAAAACAGAAAAAAAATCTAGAAGATTTAATTTCGAAAGAAATCTCAGTTGAGTCAATGTTGGTCTTATGCATTGTATTGGTATGAGAATTATTAATTAACATTTTATAAAAATTTGTGATTTTTTTTTATTTTTTATTTTTTTGCAATTGTTATACAAAGAGTTTATAATAATCTGAAATTTTTAACAATGAATGGTGATATGATGCATTTGACTGTAGAAGCACAAGTTCATCTGTGAAGCTACAGGTTTTTGGTCTCCCTTTGAGCCTCGCCTAATGAACCTCTTTTCTTCCTGTGACACCCAAGAAGAAAAGTCATTCTCTGACTTGACTTTGGACGTGTTTCTAATTTGAGTCTTGAATTTTATATAAAAAAATATTGTTTTTTTAATAATTGGAAAATATTATTCAAAACTCTACAGAGAGAGTTACCACAAACAAACTTATTACTTGTATTGTAATAACTGGTTAGTATGAATATTTTTTTTTATTAAAGTTAAAATATTTATAATTTTTCTTTTAACAATTTAATACTCATATTGACATGTTTTTGATGACATACAAACTATACATAGATGGTAAACTCTATTACTAGATATTTTATAATCTTTGAATGTTTTGCATTGAGGTTCAACCATACTTTTTCTTGAAGGAGTAACAATTGATTATTTGAGTGTCTTAAATATTACTGTTTGTGGGTACCTTAAGACTATGAATATCTTCTAATTACTTTACAAGATGTTCTTGCTTTTAGTAGGCATTTGATTTTTTCATTTTGCACAACTCAACAAGAATATTTTTAGTTAGTTGAGTTCGTGCATTAATTTTACGTTGATGGTTGATTTGGTAAAGGAAAAAAGAAATGTATCACTTAAATTGGTTGAAAATTGCATAGTTTGTGTCATACAATATACAAAATTTATAAAATTTTCATTGACAGAAAAATGCTAAAGACAATGAAAATGTTCAAATTTCTAAGATAACTTTACATATTTTCAACACTACATAAATTCGTATATTAGTTTTTTAAAATTATATCTATCTTTTTTATCAATATCTATAAATTTAAATTGGAATATTCTATCAATTAATTATTAATATAGTATATATTTTATCTTTATATCATATGTATTAAAAATAATTAAATTAAAATAATAATTATTGTGATTACACTTATATTAAATTATAATTTTGTTTATAATAATAAAATTAATTTGATCTCAATATTATAATTACAAAAAAATTTAATTTAAAAAACTTCACATGCTTCACATTCTCACTTATAATTAATCCATAAAAGGAGGCAAATCTTTGATGTTGAAGTGTAAAATATTGACAAAATGCAATAGGTTGTGCACCAAACCAAGTAATAATTAATTACTTGGTACTCATTATACGTATAAATCTTTCTTGCATATGGCCGTACCTAATTTTTTTATCAATATTAAAATTTTTTATTTTGACAATAAGAATGAATACATATTTTGTTTATTTTAAGAGTTTTTGCAAATTAATGGTATAAGTTCTCAATAGTTATGTTCTTCAACCCACAACAAAATAAGGTGATTAAAAAAAAAACTGTTATCTTCTTAATGTTTTACACACCTTTTTATTAGAATTATTTGTATCTTATTAATTTTGGTACGAAACATTATTCATTATTGTGTACCTTATTAATATATTATCCTCTTCTTCGTTAAATTATGTGTCTCTTTTCATTTGATTATTTATTTCAAATTATTCTAACCTTTTTCCCTTTGGTTGTGTGTGTTATGTTCATCTTTTTTCACACCAATGAACAAAACTCAGATCAATTTATTCAATGTGTGTTTTTAGAATATTTTGAACACAAAAGATTTTCTTTATTATAATCCCAATCAATGTCATATTTGAGTTTTAAAGAACGTGATTATTTTTAAAAATCAGTATTTTTTTCAATTTATCATGTTCCTTATCCTCATTCATTTTCTATTTAACCATTATTTATTAACTCTTCTGCAAATCTTATACCTTCTAAGCCTCTCATAGTATATTAGTGACAAACGCTTGACATATCAAATTAGACTTCAGCATCTCTCGAGCTCCCTCAAGATCATTCCCTAACTGTTGATTTTATTCTAGTAATTACACTAGCTCCTCTTAGACACAACACTCAAGCTCGTAAACCACCAAATAGATATGGTTTCACTTTTCTTTTATACTTAATAGCCACCTTATCTTCTATTCCTATTCTTTCATCTCATAAATAAGCAATGAAAAATGAATATTGAAAGAAAGTTATTGAAATCTAGCTTCTTGCAATTGAAAAAAACCCAAACTTGGGATGTTAATCTATGTCCCCTATTTGTGAAACCCCTTGGTAGTCAATTCATGTTTTTTATCAAATTTAATTTCAATGGATCCATAAATCGTTATAAGACTTGGTTGGTGGTTCTTGACAACAAGCAAAAGTATGGCTTAGACTACTAAGAGACCTTTGTACTAGTAACTAATATGACAATTGTACAAATAATACTAGTTCTTAATGCATCTTAATCATAGTCACTACATCAAATATATGTCAAAAATGCATTCTTACGTGATGATCTCAAGGAGGAAGTTTACATGAAATTTTCTTATGGTATGTCAACTACCTCATCTAATGATATTTACAAACTAAAACGCTTTGTATGACTTGAAGTAAGCACTATGAGTATTGTTTCAAAACTTTCAATCCATTCTTCTTAGCTTTTCATTCATTCATAGTCAATATGACTCCTCTTTTTCTACAAAAGACATTTAAGCGCACAATTATTCTCCTAATTTGTGTGGATGACATTGTTATCATTAATTCCAATACGAAGGCTATCTTTGAAATTCAAAATTTATTGCATTCTACTTTCCACATGAAAGATGTTGGCCAGCACACTTATTTCTTAAGATTAGAGGTGCATTATCGGACTCAAGGAATCTTTTTGAATCATTACAAGTTTATCCAAGATTTAGTATAGATAGTTGGACTCACAAATACTACTTTTGTTGACACCTTTATGAAAATTAATGTAAAATATCGATGTGACAAAAAAGAGCTTCTTGATTATCTTACTTTATATCGAAAGTTGGTTAGTAATCTTATCTATCACTCAAATAGACATCTCTTGTGCTGTCCACACAGTCAACAAGTTCATGCAAACCCTTCGACATCTCCACTTATTAGCAGTCTGACACATCATTTGATATATCCTTGGCATATTTAGTTATGGCTTATTTTTTTCTTATTGCTTTTTCACTTCAACTGTAAGGTTATAGTGACACTGATTGGGCCAGCTACCCAAACACCAGAAAATTTACCATTGAATGGTGTATATTTCTTAAGGATGCTATTGTTACTTGAAAATGCAAGAAGTAAGACTTTATCTCTAAATCATCTATTATGGTACAATATCGCGCCATGTTTATTACATGCTTCAAGATCATTTTGCTGTGTGGTCTCCTCACAGAGCTTGGTTTCTTACAAGTTCAACTTACTCCATTACATGTTGACAACCCTAGTGTTATCCAAATTTCTATCAACCATGTCTACCATGAATGCACAAAGTACATAGAGGTTGATTGTCACTTTATTTGGGAGGACTAGAACCTCTAGGTTATCACCCACATATCTCTACCATTCTACAAATTGCAAATATCTTCACTATATCCATAACAAGTCAGCATTATAATTTCCTTCTTAAAAATTAATACTTGTAGATTTACTAGCATCAATTTGATAAAGATGTCAAAAGTATTAGCAAATTTTATGCCTTGTATAGTGAATTTTTCATTTAAAACTAGTGAATTTTATACCTTGTACAACGAATTCTCTATTTAAAATTAGTAAATTCTATACCTTGTACAACTTTAATAATTATGTAAATCTTTTATTATTTTTTTAATTAGAATATATAAACCGTAGCCTATTTTTAAATAAACTTGTATATAGTAATTTAGCTATTTTAATAGCTAAAGATTAGTATGTATTCTCTATATATAAATGAGATTCTCTTCATTTTTTGTTTAAAACTCTCCAAGTTTATCACAAATAACATGGATCAGTAATTTATAAAAGCAAGTAAAAAGCATTACCTAATATTAGAATAAAGGAAACGAGCAATACAAATTAATTAGTTTTTTAGTCTTTTAAATTAATGGCAAGAGCTCAGCCTTAACAAAACGGAGACATGGGTTAAATTAATAATATATTACTAGTCGAACAAACAAAAAGGATATTAAAGAGATGAATGGTAGGTGATTAATCCAAAAGACAACTATTCCTTTAACCCTTAAATTCGAAATATTAATGTGATTCTTATTACAACTCTATGACTCGCAAAATTATAGTATCACTCTTTCTCGAATCAATACAATATTCTCTTTCTCTTAACGTTCGAGATCGATGTGTCTAGGCTCAATAGGTTCAAAGCACCGGACCCAGAATTTCCTAAATTATGTATCTCAAATTCTAAGAGACCTTCAATTCAATAATATAATAGGAGGATTGCAGCTAAGTGATATTATATATATATATATATATATTGTGTACAAATTACAATTACCATAAGATGCCGTTCGTTTATGTCAACATTTATTTTAAGTCACAGAAGACCAGGTTCCAACGCACAGATACAAGGCTTAATCTCTGCATCAAGCAATTTTATAGAAAAATGTGCAGATAGTTTGATGACTAAAGTTTACTACACTCGGCATGATTATATAAATTTCACTTTCTGTATTTCCGTTTGTAACTCGTGAGGACGAAAGACTTACAGTAAGAGCACAGCCATTGGATGCCATGGAATTGAAAGTAGCATGAGTAATTAATTAATATATTACGTACGGAGTTGTTTGCTTTCTTAAGAGTTAAGTAGCTCCGCTTTTGTTGTCTCCAGCCAGGACAACAGTGGTAGCCAGGATCCAATGACTTTACACTAGGTCGCTTTAAAGCCCGATCTTTTTCTACCCTCTCGAAAAATAAATGCCATTCCACAGCATAATTCTGCTATGCGGATGTTAACTTCATAATTTGCATGCTTTTCCTTTAAACTGGCAATTCCTGCTTCTGTAAAAGCATGCTTTAAGCCCTGAAGTTCTAAGGTATGCTTTAGCTCCCAGAAGCTGTCCCCCGTAAAGCAAATCCTACCCTTTGTTTAAAATTGAAGACTTTGAAATGGAATATAATATTAGTTGCTTGAGCACTTATTATTTGGATGTGGTTCTGAAATGCTATATGGTGAAGAAGTAATACATTAATTTTGTTGCATGATCAAAATCCCAAAAGCAAATTCTGGTGAACAGAGAAAGCCATGCCCACGAATATTCTACTCACCAATCAGAAATGGTCAACATAAGAGATATGAAATCAAGTTGATCAATTTACATACAAGAAAAACAAAAAATACGGGTGGTGTTTCTTTCAAATTTCACAGAGGAATTCAGTGTTCCGCCGAAGTGGAGAGCCAGATATTAGGAAGACTAGTCCTTTAGCTGAGGGACTGAAGTGCTCTCACAATTTCAAGCATTGATGGTCGTTTATCAGGCATCACAGAAGTGCAACGCAGAGCTATTTCTAGAGCTCTAAGCATCTCTTGTTGTGAAGAATTCGATATCTTAGGGTCTAGAACTTGGAATGCCCCGTTGGTAATGTTGATTTTCCTGCGAACCCACTTCACAATATCAAGAGATTCTGCTGACTCTGCTTGCTCAGCTTGTCGACCAGTTATGAGCTCTAATAACACCACACCGAAGCTGTATACATCCATCTGTTCGGTTGCTCTTTTACTGTATGTATATTCTGCAATCAAATAACAAAACTAATAAGGATTTCAGAGTATTAAATTAATAGCACAAACCGTATACAATTCAGAATAATCAATTTATGTAACTTGATATACTATAACATAAATGCACGAAGTAAGGACGAATGGTTAACTTGGGCTAAACTTGAGTAGACTTATTGCAATTACTATTACCGTGCAGGAATAGAAATTGTGAAACAAGTTGAAAGAATTTGTATAGGCTCTTATACCTGGTGCGTTGTAACAGGATAAAGCAGATTCTGAAGCCACGGTTGATTGAAATGCAGCTTCTCCCACAATTCGTTCAAGAGCAAAATCCGTGAGCTTTGGCTCAAAATCGGCATCAAGGAGAATATTTTTTGACTTGACGTTTCTGTGAAGTAAATGTGGAACATAATCCTTGTGAAGGTATGCCAATCCCTGAGCAACCCCAGTGGCAATTTTCAATCTGACACTCCACTGCAATAGGAAATCTTGCCTGCAAATCAAATCTCCTAAGCTCCCTTTTTGTAGAAATTCATATATCAGAAAGATTGACTCATCGGAATAAAAGAACCCCAGAACTTTAACAATGCTCTTATGCCTAGTCTTGGCTAATGTCTTGATCTCAGTCTTCAAAGTTCTCGAAGATTGGCACCCAAAATTTGCAAGCTTCTTAACAGCAATTACTTCGCCACCTGGTATGCTTAAAATGTAAACTCTACCAAAAGGTCCACCATTTCCTACAGCATTTTTCTCATCCATACCAATCACCAAATCATTTTCAGTGACTCTAAGCGGATAAAAGAATACCGAACGCCAAACACCTGCTTTAGATTTCTGCTTGGAATATCGACGAAATACTAGAAACCCAGCAACAACCATCATTGTTGCAACAGCAAATGCAATAGAAATTATAGCACATGTCAGAGCAGTGGGACCAGCAGTGTGATGTTTTGGCTGATTTTCCTCACAAGAATTTGGTAATCCAGCGCCACAAAGTCCAGGATTTCCTTGCAGAAATGAAGCTGGGAGACCAGAGATCAGGGAATAAGGGACTCTACCAGATAGGTGGTTGAAGGATACATTGAAGAGGGCAAGCTTCAGGTTCTGGAGCCCCTGTGGGATTGGACCCGTTAGATTATTATCAGATAGATCAAGGTAAGTTAGCACAGGCAATTCAGCCAAGGATGGGGGAATTTCTCCCATAAGACTGTTGTCTGCTAACGACAATGAGACTAACTTCCTGCACTTTTTAAGCTCCGGAATTTGACCAGAAATTGAATTATGGGAGAGATTTATAATACTCATGACGGGGGAATCACAAAAGTTCGGAGGAAGCGAACCATGGAAACCATTCAAAGAGGCAGAAAATCTGTACAAGCTCTTGACTAAACCAAGACCGTGAGGGATGCTGCTAATGAAGCTGTTGTTATCTATCTGAACTTGCTCCAGTTGAACAGCCATTGATATTGAATCTGGTATATTGCCGGAAAATCTGTTGTTTTCAGCTCTGATGAGCTTAATCTTGGGTAATGACCATAATTTTTCTGGGAAATCACCAGAAAAACCATTGTTTTGAACCTGGAACCTCTCCAGGTTCAAGCATTCACTAATGGAGGGAATTGAACCATTGAAGAAATTTTTATGGAGACTAAGGCTTGCAAGACCTTTTGCATTGCAAATACCATTGGGGAATGAACCTGAAAGCTTGTTCTGTGAAACATCAAAAGACACTAATTTTGTGAGAGAAGAACCAAGTGATTGAGGAACCTCACCTGTTAGATTGTTCTCTGAAAGGTCCAAAGTGGTCAAACTTTTCAATCCCACAAAAGAATCAGGAATTTCACCCTCAAAACCCGAGCTTTGCAACAAAAGCTGCTCAAGCTTCTCAAGTTTGCCAATATCACCAGGAATCTCACTCACCAAATATGCATTTTGTGACAAATCAAGAACAAGAAGCTCACTAAAATTCCCATAAACAAAAGGAACACTACCTGAAAGCAAGTTGCTTCCCAAATTGAGAACTTGAAGGTTCACCAATGAGCCAATGCTCTCTGGGATCTTTCCTTCAATATGGTTTCTGCTTAAATCAAGAACTTTCAAAGAACCAAACTGAGAAATCTGATCCGGTATAGTACCCCAAATGAGATTGTTACTGAGATTCAAAGTTTCCAAAGAACTACACTGAGAGAGGTGTAGAGGAATAGGTTGGTTAAAAAGATTGTCAGCAAGGTTTAAATTCCTAAGACTAGAAAGTCCACATACTGAAGGTGATATTTCACCAGAAAGATTGAAACTTTGAAGATTGATAGAAGTTACAGTAAGTGAAGGTGAAGTAGCACAAGTGATACCAGTCCAATTACAGTAGTGAATGGTTGAGATATTAGACCAGCCTGAAAGAGAGTTCTTGGAGTCCTCAACGAAGGACTTGAAGGAAAGAAGGATGTCTACTTCAGTTAAAGCTGAACAAAAACAGGAGAATGTTAAGCAAACAAGAGAGAAAAGAAATGAATATGGGCATGCTGTAGCCATTGAAGGAGACGGATAGAGAGCTTTGTGTTGTTTTGTTTTCAATCTTTTCTTTATGCCAGTGAAGTGAGACTGTGTGAGAGAGTATAACTAGAGAACAGTGATTGCTTGATGCTGCTGAGTTGAAGGAGCATCTATGAAAAAATTGCTGAACATATGACTACATTAATTCAAGAAAGAAGAGAATTGCAGCAGAACTGCATAAATCAACAGAAAAATAAAGTATGTAAATATTCTGTATAGATATCAGTGTCACAGGATTTTTTTTTTTTTTTTTTAAAAAACTCTGTTGTTTTGTCCCATTACAAGCATAAAATATGGACAAAGCATGATGAATTAATGGACTCAAAGAGTAGAGTGATTGACATGGGCAATTTTTGGACCTTATCATGATGAAACACAGCTTGTTCAGAAGACTCACCCCGTGATTTTAACACAAAAGTAATACAAAATTTCAAGTTTCCAACCCCTACTTGTTTTAAGCCTGACTAAATAAATAACCTCTTCATGACTTTCCTTTCTTCTGGCCCCTGGGAAAACCTTTAGGTGAAATCCAAAAAGATGATACGATTTGACCTTCCACCAACCAAAGACAAATCTTTTTTTTTTCTTTTAATCTTTTGAAAATTATTATTATTATTATTATTCTGTTCAGTTTTCCTTTATTATATAAAAACAGCTAATATACATATATATACAGTAATTCTCCAATGAACTACTTATAATAATAATACAAAATTTGAAATTATTTAACACAAAATTTAAAATAAATTATAGAAGTAACTAAAAATAAAATAAAATATTTAATAAAAATTTAAAATGCATAATAAAAATATATAAAATATAAATAAAAAAATTAAAATTAATTAAAAAAATAAATTAAAAAATTGAACGTATGATTACATTTAAATATATTTGATAGATAATTTTATATTATATTATATATATATATATGTTGACCTGTTTCTGCAGGCCAAATCAAAAGAGCATAAATTTGTCGCACCAAAATCAAGAAACTAGACACTGGCAAATCCAAAGACTGAAAAGTCTGACTTGAAAGGAAAATTTTAAAAAAATTAAAAATAAAAATATTAGGAACTCG
>CP135533.1:4462111-4517987 GCA_032402905.1 Khaya senegalensis
AATAAATAATATAAAAAATTTAAAACATAAAATATAAAATATTAAAATAATTTATATAAAATATAAAATAATTAATATAATAATTAAAAAATTAAATAAATATTACCAAATAACATATACAATTTGTATGTTATGTAAAATCTAAATCGACAATTCATCTTCATATTTACATGTACTAATTTATTTATGAAAAGGGTGGTCCTCTGGTAATCATTTTAGGGTGGGAGAGGGGGATGTATCGAGTGAGTGCTTGATATCTAATAATCATAATTATTTACCTAAGAAACTGTTAATCTCTACTTACTTTAGTAATTTTTTGTGAATCAAAATTATTATAATTCCCGAAACCGGTGGGAAATTTGAGTGTTTTGGTTAAGAAATAGGTGATGCCAGTAGGCTGCTGTTAGTTAATTCGTACAAAGAAAAGTCAAATTGATGCTTTGTGCTTGTTGACTTTTCAACTCAAAAACCAAAAAAATCTTTGATTTTTACTGGGAAGGACAGCCATTACTACTATTATTATTCCATTACATCCTTTGGCCAAAAATCTAGACGAAAAGTTTCAGGCCTCTTAGCTCAGGTCAGCTATAGATTGAATTAATAAACGAAAAAGCAAAGCATCCAAAGAATCTTCTTTACCGGTGCAGTGAACAGCAAAAAGTCGAGCAAACAACTCAGTGCTTGTGATTCTGATTGTCCAAACGGGATTTCTCAGGCTGATGATATGTTCAAATCCAAGACTATGCCATTTTAACAGTGCTTTTATAAAAGTAATTTTAGTTTGACAAATGCTTTCGACAACAATATCTGGCAATGTCAAAAACACCATCATTATACACACCATGTTTTCACCTTTACAAAGTCAGAAACAACAACATGTTAGCCCATAACAATCTCTTTACTACCAAGCAGTTTGAATAAAACTAGAAATTAATAATAATAATAATAAATTTGGGGGCTAAATTCTTTACTCACCATCATTTTCTATGGAGAGTAAATAAATGAACATAACATTGAAAAACTGAACCTTTGGAGCAAAAATCTTTCCTACTTTTATCTGATTAAACATTATGTAATTACAAGCCAGAAAACTATCCCAATTTCTGTAATTATTAGAAAATTTCAGTTAATATTCTAAAGTTATCCTAGATAGATATATTGTTCAGATTAAAAAAGTATCAGAATTCTTGTTAATAATTTAAGAGGTTTTAAAGTTTAATAGGTCAGCGACTTGAAAATTGCGTTCAAGTCTACACTTTTGTCTTTCAATGACTATTTTACTAGGATGGGTGGGTAACATGGGATCACACTTATTATATAGAGATAATGTTGCTTAATGCAATTCAATTTGTTCCTTTCTAAAAAGTTATGGAGTCAACTTTTTAAAACCAAGGAAGAGGAAAGCTAATTTGAAGCATCCAAGGGCATTTCATTTTTTCTTTTGGCCATATCCAATGACCGAGAGCATGCATTGGCATTGCATAGTGTATGATAATATATATACATATTTAAAAATAAATAATAATGAAATGTGTATTATTTCTATAGAGAGGAGTCATGGGCATGGGTGTTTGTGCTATTTGTTAATGTTGCAATATTCCCCAGATAAACAAGTCCCCAAGCTCCTACAAATTATTTTGAGGTAGCCCTTTTGTCTTTTGGTGATCATGATTCATCACCGAACAAGACATGATTCATAGAGTATGGTAATGGATTTGTGAGGTGAGTAAAAGTTTTCAACACCCAATTGACATTATTAAATTTCACTTATTGCATTGAAGAAAGATATAAAAAACAAAAACTAGAACGATAATAATCATACACACTTCCAAGTATTACATTGCTTTCTGAAGAAGGTGATGAGTGGGACTACTTATTAGTTGATTTTGCTGACCACTTTTCGCGACAATCTTCTTGGTGGCTAGCTAGCTTCCTCTTCATTAATCATTCTTAGGCTTTTACTGTTCTCCTTCAGGAATGCAGGGCAAAATAGGTCAAACGACAGCTGTAGCTATACCCAATATGAAACTTTAACCTAAAATTTGGGACTTGTAAGTGTTGCTAATCTTCTGATTTGTGTATATTGTTAGGAGTTGGACGTGTGCATCTCAACAACCGTGCCGAGAAAAATGCACCACACTTGAGGATTTCCACAATTGGAATTCTATCACTCCCATGAGTATGAAACCGAAATGAGCATTGGACAAGGCAGTGTAACAAATGCACAGCCCTAGATAACCTGTATGAGGTGGTGATTTACCAGACTACAATCGGATAATTATCCAACTACTAGCAGCGAAAGCTACCAAGAAGTGTCTGGGCCTCTGATTTTATACTCTCAAGTCAATTCCAATCCATTCTTATATCTCCATGCTCTATCTTAAAATCACAGGAATTAGCAAACATAAACATAAATAGTGTTAGAAACTTGGTAGTGGATTGGTGACAGTTAAAAGGGTTAATTTAGGACTGCTACGCCTTCACTTACTTTTGGAGCACAACAAAAATGACACATTAGAGATTAAAGTGCTTCGGGATGGAACCACGAAAAGCCCAATGTTAGTAAAGAAGTGATTGGTTCCTCTAAGGATTACTGTTTGAGATTGGAGTTCAATTATGTGGTCACAATCTCACATAACAAGGTTAAGATTATGCAATACTTTTTAAGATTACGCCAGATTTTTTTTGTTTTCAAATCAACCATCTTGCTTAATGCCATTTTCGGAACAATACTCGTGTCTCTTACGAACTCGAAATGCATTCACTCTATAAATCAAACAAGACTGACATTAATCATCTCCAACCATGGATGCACATAAATAAGGGACCATTCGAACAGAAACTGAATTAAGTTACAGTTGTCTTTTTCTTCTAAAAGTTAAGAGACTCAATGTCTCCAATTCACAGATAGAACATATTTCTATTTCTCAGAAGCGGACTATTGAATGTTTTTCAAATCCAAGTCTTGAGATTGAGACTCCAAGTGTAATGCTACCACGAGCATGCTTAAAATATGTTTAAGATTGCAAGTTTGTTATTTTAATCCACAGCAGTTGTAGTAAGAATCATTACATGTCAAGTAAAAATAAAAAGAATAATATATACATTAGTTGTAAAGTAAATTACAAATTTATCATGTTTTCAAAGATGTGCAGAAACACAACAAATTGCAAACATACCAGTTAACTACAGACAAAATAATGTCAAACATACTTTTCAGATTGATTCCTGGATCAAGAGTCATGAAACAACATCTCATTCAAATTTGAAGATGTTAATTACAATCGAACATCAATTCCCAAACAATGGGATGGAAATTTGATAACCATCCTTCCTTCAAAGTCATGAACCTCAGGCAATTTAAAGCATTCCTATAATAGAAACGCTAGGTCTTATATGTCACTAATGTAGTGAAGAAATATTTTCGTGCATGTCAGCAGATGGTGAATAGCCATGTTGAACACTCGGCAGAATTCAATATTTTCCATCCAAACATTATGCATAATGAGAGCTATATGATTTCGTTAGAGCCATATGAAAATAATGGTGGAAAGATAACATAGAATTCATCAGGAAGAGAAGAAAAGAAAATGCTATCTGAGCATTGCGCAATATTGTTTGCAATTCATGCAAAACATGTTATTAAGGATGCAAAACATTGTCATGAATAGCAAAATGAAAATAACACTACAATGGCAGTAGATCAGCCAGATCAATGAACCAAGTGCTACAAATAAATTTTTACTAGCACAAAGAATTGCACATCAATGGGAAGTGCTGATTCTAAGAAAACATCAGTCTACTCCAAACAACAAATGTAATTAAGGAGGGCAAGACATAAATGTAAATTGCCAAGAGGAAAAGTAATACAACAAATGGCAGAAGAGTAGCTGAAAGATATATGAAAGAGATGAAAATACCATTTTCTTCATTTACTACCAGAAGGAAATGCATAACAACCAGAAAGCAATATTACAAAGTAACCACAAAGAGGTCCATCAAACCAGCACAAATAAAGACTTACTCGCTGGAGCCAACAAAGGAATCCTTGCCAATGAACAAGGAATATAACTGCAATGACATCCTCAAAATCTTGACCTGAAAACATGTATACCAATAAAGGGCATCTAACAAGACAAGCAGCCAACTTATACAAGGATGCATGTATAGAAAGACAAGCATCATTATCATTGCATAAATCTTCAGTTCATGACTCTTAAATTTTATCAAGCTTCTCTGCCTTCACAACAGGGTTGGCTTTAGCAATTGCTTCTTGAGCAGCAGTCCGATAATCGAAAGGACAGTCATGCTTGTCAGAGTATCGGTGAACTGCACAGAAGTGGTTTCCACATCTGCAATTGAACCCTGTTAAACCAACACGCTTTTGGCAAGTAGTACACCTTTTAGGGCCCTCCTTTGCCTTCAACTGTGTAAAGTGGCCAAAGGATGAATCATTGGATGGTTCTATTGAGGTTTTCTTTATCTCCACAGGTCCAACCTGTACATCTATGTTACCAGCAACAATTGGCTCCTTTCCAGTCCCACTAGAGCTGCCATGCACAATGCTCTCGATGGATGATGCTGCCAGTTGGGCCTGCTCCTGCTTCAGGATCATGGCCTTGTGGCACTTGGAACACATATTCATGGTAGCAGCACTTCCAAAGAAGCCACAGTTGTTGATGCAAAGAATGGGACCTTCTGGAGCTTGGCAACCTGTTTCATCATGCGATTCCATCTTTTCTAGCCTCCTAAAAGGAAATAATCTTGAGATCTACAAAACAATATACAACTAAACCACACAAACAATTCATCTGCCAAAAAATATTGCCTGCAGAAGAATAGACAACCTCAAAGACATACATGACATGAATAAAGGCACACAAGCATTTAAACTGATCCATTTAAGAAAAGCTTTCAAAACAAGCAGTGACAGAAAAAGGACTGAATTTAATCAGAACAAAAAAAAAAAAAATTCAGTGAATGTCATTCATCAATATAATTGCCAGTTCATTGCAAAACATCATGATTGGCTATAAATAGGACAAGAGTCTTCTATAGTAAACAAAAATGACCAACTGCATTGGGTTAAGAGTGCTCTTTACATAACCTAAGTCAGCAGATATCAAGAAAGAGATAAAATAAAAGCCTAAGAAACTTGATTTGCTAAAAATGATACCAAAATATATTATACATGATGCAGATAATACATACATATCCTCAAAATTCAAACATGTGGAAAATTCATAAAAGAATAGCAAATAGAATGCATCAGTGTGGTTGTTTGCAAACCATGTTGTTATCCATGTTGAGGAATGGTTTGAATCATATCCGTGTAACTAGAAATACCTTCATAGATTCATGCTCTCAAGCAGAATAACTTAGAACTCATAAATGACAATCTTTCTTGCACTTAAAAAAACTGTGTCATTATCTCCAAGCATGCAGGTTGTGTGCCAGCCTATCAATCTCATGATGGTAAAAATGCTTTTTTTTTCCCAAGGGAAAATCAACTATAGTGACAAATTGTTTGACATTACATTTGACAAACCCGAAAAGCTGAAACACATATTCTTCACTTTGCATAACTTCACACAAAAGTTAATCAATAAAAGCATTTCATTAAAGTTCATTACACAAAGAAGACCTGAATCCCAAAAACAAGGTATATACATAAATATGACTATTAATGCATAAAAGCATATTAATATTTAAAGATACCATTTTGACCAATTAACATAAATTCATGATGGGTTCAATGCAGAAATCCCAACTTCATGAGGATTTCAGAAATTAAAAAAAAAAAAAATCAAAGTTTCAATTTTTGAAGCCTTAAACTGACAAATTAACAAAAGCCCACCACAATAACTGAGAAGAATCCTACCTTGGACCAATTACATGTAAACGAATATAAAATTCAGCTTTACCCTTACATAGATATTTAAATAGCTATATGGATAAACAAATTCACATAACAAAAAAGAAAGAGTATGTAAATTCTAAAATCCTCACCTCCTCTATTTCGTCCGATCTTGATTTACAAAATCGAACCGAATTATTCCAGTCCTGTGAAACAAGAAACCCCAAAAATCAGTTTCAAAAATTAAGGTTTCGATCAAAACGACAAGGCTGAAATTAAGGGATATCGTAAACGGACAAATGAAAGCTTGCCTTAATCAAATAGATAATCGTAATATAATATGAAAAGAAATCGAGACCAACCAAAAAACCAGAGAGAGATTGGGTATCTTTTGATTTTTTTTTAACCTTTTTAAATTGTCTCTCTCTGTGGGTTTGCTCTATTTAAGACGACGCTTAACCTTTTCTCTTCCAACGAACGCTTTCCAGTAAGTCGGTGATGCTTAACTCATTACCCTCAGAAAACTTTTCATTTACTGCTTCGCCACTCCCGGTTGATTACGTGGCTGCCTTGGGTTGGGTGACCTACCACTGTTGCGGTACGGATTGCACTGGGCTTGGGGTTGGGCCTGGTTAGTAGTTTTGTTGGTTTGTGAGGTCCAAAATGAGAAGAGAGTGTATTTGATTATAATTAGAACCTTCCCATCCTTTTGCGGTTTATCAAAGTTTTAGGGGTGCTAATGAACATATCCCTGCTTTAGTGATGTTATTCATGTGTAGCATGACTATGATAACTCGAAGACTTGTTTCAATCGCATCGACACATCAAGTAGGATCCTACGGTCGAAGATTCATCTACCATACACATCTTGGGCCCCACACTGGCCACGGTAATGATGCGATTTCATCTGGAACGACGTAACAGATGCGCACACCTGAGGAAAGAACCGAAATGGCGGGAATTAATCGGAGACAAAATATTGGTAATCATCAAAACTGATTTAAGAATATATACAGAACCCTACCCTTACTCGTTTCACTATGCTGCGCAGAACACACAACACATAATGGGACAGGGGAAGAAAACTAGGGTTTCCCACGAAAAAGAAGAAGAAGAGGAACTAAATCACAAGAATCTGAGTCAGTCTTCCTCAAACGAAAAGAGCCTTTACGAGGTAGCTCGTGATTTCGGTCGTTTCTTCTCTGTCGATGCGAAAGTTTAATTGTGAAATGAACAGAAATTAGAATCAAGGGCTTGTCGTATTATCTTTTGAAGTTCCAATCAGATTTTATAAGTAGTGAAATGCTGATAAAGTATTTATTTTAGTCTGAAATGCAACATAAGATTATGAAGATTGTGCATCATCTCATTTTTGGTAGTGGTTTTAATTGAAAACAGAAAAAAAAAAAAAAGACAAAAAAGGCCATTGAGAAGTGGGATTATCTTGGTTAATAGTGAGGCGAAGAAGGAAGATTTACTGGAACTTTTGTATTTCAGCTGAAAACCAAGGGTGGATTGAGTCGAAGGTTTTTTTTTAAAATTTTTTAGTTGCGAGAGTCTATCTTATGGTTTGTATCAATTTCATGACTGATTAGGTTGAAGTTATTCCTATTCTTGAGTTTTAACCTCTCAAGGGGTATGCTATTGGTGTTAATGTGTTAATGGGTTGATGCTCTATCTCAATAAAGTTGTAGAATATTAAATTTAATGTAGAATCTGTGATTCAAAATTCATTTGTTTCTATTGTAAGGAAGCTCGCGTAGCAAATTCCTATTGGGGCTGAGCTGAAAAGGCGGTTAAAGCTGGTGTTTAGTTTTAACTGTTTCTTGAAGAAATGGGAAGAAAACAGAGCATAAATGGAAGTGAGATGCTGATATTCAGTGAGTATTAAGAGAAAAAGAACAAGGGATAGATGCAGAAAAGAGAGGACAGACAGAACGAGAGGAAGAAGGAGAGTATAAAGAAAGTAATTTCTTTGGTTTTCCGTAAGGTCGAGAGAAGAAAAGAAATTGAAGGGGTTCTTTGTTCTCTGTACTTGTTCCAGGTTCCTTCTTTGAATAAAATTGCAGTAGCCTTGTTCCTTGAAATCTCTGTGTTTTTCTTTTGTTTCTTGCTTGTATTAGTTCTTGTGTTGCTTTGGTTGTAATCTGAGAGTTGCCAATTTCCAGATTGAGTGTTAAATCTTCAGAAACTGATCATGCACACCAGATGCTTGTAAAATGATTTTCGTAGGCTGAGTTTGAAAAAATCTCTACATTTAACAGTAGAACTGTAAAGTTTACATATGGGGTTGGTTAATCTTTGTGTAGAAGCACATATGTGGGATTATCCAGTCAGCAGAAATATTTGTAGTTTCTTTGAAGTTCTGTGGTGAAGATATGCTGCACTTTATTTTCATTGAAGTTTAATATTGGTTTCAGTTTACAAAGTAACATTTGATCTCAAAATGCACTTCTTAAATATTGTATACCTAGACTGTGTTCTCTCTGTTATTTTTAGGATACTTCAATAACCAAACATTCAGTGTCTTCACCCCTTTACATGCCTAATTTTTATTTAGTTTCCAATGGGCCTGCAAGCAGGGGTGTTCTTTTCCTACTGGATATTTTTCAGTTGGTTTATTTGTCTTTTGCAATATAACACAATTGCCGTTGGTTTGTCATATTTGATGGTTATTTTTCCTTGTAAATGTACTTTGAACTGCAGAGTTCGCACATCTTTAAACTCCAGTTTTTCAATGCTCTGGAGTTTTAAGTTGATTGTTCAGTCACTCTCTCCCTTTTTTTCCTCAAATGTTGTTGTGTTTCTTTTGTGTAGAACAAACCAAAAACTTATCTTGTACCTTCCCCTTCCTGTCTGGCTTTGTACTAGTTCTTTGTTTTAGAAGGTGAATATTGTTTCAAGTAATTCAATGATTTCACCTAGCATTTGTAGGCTCGTGCATTATCCCCCCCCCTCTCCTGCTGGTTTTTCCATTATGTTCAATCTGCATTCTCTTTGAAATGAAGCAAGATATATCTATTAATGACTCTCTACTTGTAGCTTCTTGGTGTTGAAAGGGCGGCATCTCAACAGGAAATAAAGAAAGCATACTATAAGTTGGCCTAGCGACTCCATCCTGATAAAAATCCTGGTGATGAGGTAAAAGTTCATCTGTATTGATGTCAAAGTTCTGCATCTCCGTCATCCACTATTCTCTTTTGTCACCTCTTTTAACTTCTTTGAACAGGAAGCAAAAGAGAAATTTCAACAACTGCAAAAGGTTATATTGCTTTTTGGTGATGAAGAAAAGCGGGCCCTTTATGACCAGACTGGTTGTGTTTATGATGCTGTGAGTGTTAAGAGAACTATTTGTTTCTTTCTTTTTTTATTAGTACAACTATATTCTAGCGCTATACCTTGTGGTGATAGAAAGTTATTTCGTTTGCTCACTAGTGTCTAAAGGAATCCATCCTTTAGATTCCCTCTTCTTTGGACCAATTGTTCCAGTGAGAAAAGTTGCAACCATAACTATCAGGGATTGAGCTTAAATTGGGTTCTTTCTTAAAATTTGGAGCAATCACCTATGTTGTATGGAGGAAACTTTTCTCAGAATCCTCCACATGCCAATATGTTTATTTTTACTGTTCTGTAAACCAAATTAAAGATTTTATTTTCTTGGAGTCTTGAACACTTTATCAACTGTTGATGCCCCATGTATATTATTTTTGTCTTTTTTGTTGATCAGGACCTCACGGGGGATGTTGTTCAAAGTTTGAAAGAGTTTTTTGGAGCTATTTACAAAAAGGTTAGATACTTTTGTCATGAAAATTTTTAAATGAACCCTTGTGTTATACTTCTATTCTACTCCTTTCACTCAACAGTGGAAATATTCAGGTCACTGAGGCTGATATTGAAGAGTTTGAAGCAAACTACAGGGGATCTGATTCAGAGAAGAAAGATTTGATTGATCTGTATAAGAAGTTCAAGGGGAATATGAACAGGTGAAAAAGCAATGTGTTTCCGTCCTTCCTAAGACTTGCCAGTTAAAGGCTTATGTCTTACTCTTTTTTTTTTTCTGTAACAGGCTCTTCTGTTCAATGCTTTGTTTGGATCCTAAACTTGATTCACACCATTTCAAGGATATTCTTGACAAGGCAATAGCTGCAGGTACAGGTCCATACTACCTTTTACTGATACACCATAAAGTATGCTGTGCTAAAACTCAGTAATTTTAGGTTCTGCATCTGAACTAGATAATTTGCATCTTGAATGAACAAAAGAGACTTTAAAGATTGTTGATTATTTTTCCACCTTAAAGGACTACCTCACAGAATGAAAATTTTCAAGATTATTATATGCTCCTGATTGTCTTAAACTTCTTATCTGATGAGCAATACTGGTCTCTCTTTCTCTTCTTTTTGCATAGGAGAACTGAAAGCAACCAAAGCCTACCAAAAATGGCTAAAAAAAGTATCTGAAACAAAACCACCTATCAGTCCCTTAAAAAGGAGAGGAAAGTGAGTTTCCTATTGGCGGATCTTTCTTCTGATTTTGTTATGATCCTCATTTTCCAAACCACCTATCAGTCCCTTAAAAAGGAGAGAAAAGTGAGTTTCCTATTGGTGGATCTTTCTTCTGATTTTGTTATGATCCTCATTTTCCAAACTCATTTATGATGCGAAATGCTGTGGCAATATTTTTATCTTTTACAGGTCCAATAAACAACCAGAACCAGATCTAAATGCAATTATATCTCAGCAAAGAAGTGAGAGGAAAGATCAGTTTGATTCCATGTTCTAATCACTGGTGTCTAAATATGGTGGCACTGTTGCAGATTCAGAACCTACTGACGAAGAATTTGAGGCCACACAGAAGAAGCTTGAAAACCGCAGAACCTCTAGAAAAACGAAACAGAAGTAACTTAGCTGAACAAATTTTGATTTTGCTGGCAGTCTGCAAATTTGTTTGTGGCCATTCAGGTGTCAAATGTTAACTGATTTCATCTGAGCTGTCTTTTAATGTTTGCTTAAATATAGACTCGAAAGTGAAAAAATTAGTAACAAATGATCTGCTTGTCAATATTTAAGTTTCAGTTTCTTGCATGTTAGTTTCTGACACAGAATATTGCATTGACTTGGAAGTTTTGTCCTGGATGCTCTTAATACAGTGCAATTTTTCTATATTAACTTTACAAAACATCGTGTAGTTGAGGATCACAGGAATGATTAGTAAATTTGTCTTTGGAGGAAGAACATGTAATGGTAAGAGTTGTGATTTCTGGTAAGACAGGAGAATAGCGAATGTTGCCATTTTCTGAGCAAAATTACAGTCTTGAATGAGTTGAATTCCTATATCCTGATGGTTATTAGGGTCAAACTTGGAACGAATCTTGTTTAACCAGTTGTCTCTACTCTACTATTTGCTTCCTTTTGGCTCTTCCTTCTTCACCTATACTTCTATTGTGTTTGATCCAGCTCGAAGGAAGGGAAAGAACCCTATTTTTCTAACCCAAATTCATAGAAAATAAGGAAATAGTTATCACAAGTCCCTTGGTTTTGCTTTAGGCAAGTCTCCCTAATTAATTCATAATCAAGACAAACTTAAACGAGGGCATCCGTAGGTAGGTGCTAGAGGGGAAGTGGCCCTCTTAAAGAGGACAAGAAAAGTTACCACTGAAAATGCGGAGTGCGTGGACCAATTTGTGTCCTCAATGCCAGATTTATATTTATTTAGGTTGCACCTCTACCTTATGCAGCAGCTAAAATTGCATTGTTCAATGATACATTTTTATTTATTCAAGTTGTGTTAACCGCAATGAGAAATTCTTTTCTCACCAAGATTTGTTTCCTGAATTACCATATCCTAGTTATGGTTGCAAGGAATATGTCATACCCTTTAAAGCTAGAGCTAAAGCGAGGCTACTCAAGATCAAAAGACATCGATCATCCACAATAATGACATTACACCTCTTGAATTATTTAACACAAAAGCCAAGTCGTGATTTTTGTTTTTTCTTTTTTTTAATAATCAAATGGGCTCATTCCCTCTTAAACTAAGCCGAAACTTGGCTCTACATTATCTGCTACAAGCTCCAAATTATACCGCAACAAAGATTTCACAGTTTTTACGATGCTCTATACTCTAGAACGTCTGATATAAGCTTGTGCATGCATATACAAGTGCTATCCTATATTCTCTTTGTCAAATACATTAAATTTCAACCAACAAATTCTTACCCATAAAATGTTATATTATAAAAATTATGACAACGATGATTGTTTCTAAAATTGAATACAATAACATTCTCCCTTGTCTGTAACAATTAAAAAAGAAAAGTTTAAGCCATTCATCATTACTCATATGCCAATCAACTCACCTTATTCTAATTGACGACCAACCACAAAATAAAGAAGGGAAACCTTTTATATATATATATATATATATAAAGAACAGTGAGTGTGATACCATGATACCATGTCAAGGAAGGTTCCAGCTGTTTTAACTTATAAGTTGGTATGAGAACTGATGCTGACACCACAGTTTCATGTTGGAACAAGCAAAAGGCTTGGCCTTTTCTTTGGTCTTCCGTACCCGTCCGTCACTCTTCGTATTCAACTTGCCAATTACCTCTTCTATATTGCCTGGGTCTAGGAGTGTTTCCTGTGTTTTGCTTTACTTCACTTGTCCTTCGTTCTTCTCTCTCTCTCTTTCTCGTTCCTTTTGGTAAGTCGTCTCATCAAATTTCTAATTATCTTATTATTGCTATCTTCCTTTCTCTCTCTCTCTCTCAAGCTGTGCGGGTGTAAACCATAATTATGGAACGCAGCTTTACTCTAATTTATGTCTCTTTGCCCATAAGATCGTACTTTTTGTTGCTTAAATTCTCTCAAGAGCAATTTATTTTTGCACAATTTTAGACATTAATTGATGCTTTACATACTGATTCTTCTCTTATTTGTATAATCCCAAGTCATTTCTTTTCTTCAAGAGGTACCAGTGCCATTCCTTGTTGAAATTGAGTTAATATGGCAAATTTGATCTGCCGCTGAAGTGGGTTTGCTTCTTCTTCTTTTTTTTTTTTTTTAATGTCATTTGGCTTTCGAAGGTTCTTATGGAGAGTGAAAACGGCGATTCGAAGTCGAAGATGGAAGATTATGAAATAATTGAACAGATTGGAAGAGGAGCATTTGGACCAGCTTTCCTAGTTCTGCATAAAATTGAGAGGAAGAAGTAAGTTAATTTCTTCAAATTCTGTTTCTTTATCGTATTTTTCCTTGTCTCTATCTTGTTGTCTGCAGAAAGACTATATAATCGGAGCAAAATTATCAGAAAAAATTCAAGAAAATATTCATTTATTCAGAAATACATTAACCTCCAAAACGAAAATATTATTGGGAAATGACATTTTCAAGAAAATAAATTAATGGGTCCAACGAAAAGAGAAAGCGTATTTATCAAAATGGTGACTGGAGCTTGGCTGTAGTTAGTGTCGGCACGACTTGCTGTCTGCTTGTGAAGATTTACTTTAGCATTAGCTTACAAAGTGTGTGGTTGTTGAATTTCTTATTCTGTTAGGTATGTGTTGAAGAAGATTCGTTTGGCCAAACAAACAGAGAGGTTCAAACGTACAGCACATCAAGAGGTCAATTTTTTAATTTTATTTTTATATAATATTATATAGATATAAATGATTGTTATGCCAATCTTTCTAACGTTCAGAAGCTATCAGGAACTGGGGTTGAAACATTTTCCAAAACATATTACTGATCTAACATTGATTTTGTCCTATTTATGATTTCTTTAGTCCCAAAATTGTGTCTAGAAATAGTCTTTAGGATGCCGGTATACAACTTTTCCGATTTGTGTATATTTTGACGAATATGAGATATTCTTAGTCTGGCAATGTGGTTAAATATATGCTTGGCCTTATAATCAACATGTTTGTCTTAGAAGAGTTCTTTTGACTAACCACCAGGCTTGTTTTTGCATCTCAAAAGTGTAAAATTTAATCCACATTTTTAGTTTGCAAAGCAAAATTTAAAGAACTGTTTAAACAAAAATCTCAGTCTAATACATATGTTTTTGTAAAACATTTCAGAATGGAAAATCCTAATGTAAACTTATATTGATGTAAACGAAGTCCTGGATTTCTAACACAGAACTTAAACAAACAAATCTCTAGTCATGTGACAACCTCAGGTTGGACATCTCTAATCTTACCAAAACTCAGGTTATTAGATTGATAGATTCTATGAGCTCATTATCCCCTCAATTTTTTTACTGTGTTTGATTATACTCCCCACAATATCTAGTGTTTATTAACTTTAAGTTCCTGCAATAATTGATTTTATTGCATTCTGCTTTTGGATTGATCTGCAATAACACTAACAGAATCACGATAACCAATGCTAAATGAAACAAAGTTGTAGCAAGTCCATGATGAAACTTCTAGTTCAGTACTGAATAATATTAATCATCACCTTCTTTTTAAATTTAATAAGATCCTCAGAAAGGTAATAGATATTCAGTATAACCTATAGTTCTTTGCTCATACCATCTGAATAACTCATTCTAACAACATTTTAATCAGATTATATTCTTCTTTTTGTGTCAATATGTTCGGTTTTAGGATCCTACATTGCAGTCTTGTTTTCCAATCATATTGATAATTTCAGTAGAGGGCCTCAGTCCCAGGCATGAAGCCTAACTGGTTCATTAATCTTCATGTTTCAAAGAAAATTAATTTTCCTCTCAAAAGATGCCTCTAACTCATGTTGAAGACTATTCATGTCCATTTTTTTTGCAGATGGACTTGATTTCCAAATTGAATAACCCATATATATTGGAGTACAAAGATGCTTGGGTGGATAAGGTAAACACATCATGTGCTTATGTTCAGGTCTACATAGAATCAAGGGAATGGGAAATTTCTTTCTACTGATAATAGAATTTGTTCCAATGAGACATAGTTAGCTCTATTACTAATATGCTTGTGTCTCTGTGCATTGTAGGGGAACTGTGTCTGTTTTGTAACTGGTTACTGCGAAGGAGGAGACATGTAAGTTATTACTATTTCAATCTTTGCTCATTAGCCAGAGTGTAAAGGTGGAGTGTGATTTATGTAGCTCCTTGGATCAAATCTGACTAGTAGAAAAGGGAACTTACCACCAATCCACCATAAGTGTATGGCTTACGTTTTAGGGAATTTGAACGGAATGCCAAAATCCTTTTTGCATTGAAAATAAAATGGATTCTACAGTGTAGGAATCAGATTGAACATCCTCTTTTGGGTGACACTTCTTGCTCATGGAATATACCTAAATTCATATCTTTCTTTTTGCATGGATATGTGCCTGCCCTAGTCATCAGAGGGTACTGATGATGTATGTATCTTACCTTACAGCTTAGAAGTAATTTTAATTTTGCACCTGCTTATCATCAGAATTTTACATCTTCTGTCAAGCAACATGAAATAAAATTATGAAATTTCCTTCCTGTACTGTTGTTAGGTAATAATGTCTTTAACTAGAGATTTTACAATACTGAAATGAAAAATGAACATATCAAATGCTGTTAATAGAAGACTAAACCAGAAACCAAAATTTTCTTTTAACGCAGGGCTGAAATTATAAAGAAGGCCAGACGAGGTTTCTTTCCAGAGGAGGTAACCCATAACATCTTTATGAAATCAAGTCATATAGATACTGCTGGTTGAGATAACATTCACCCACCCTGCTTTGTGTTTGGTTTTGCCCCTCAGAAAATCTGCAAATGGATGACTCAGTTATTGCTAGCTGTGGACTACCTTCACTCCAACCGTGTCCTTCACAGAGACCTTAAGGTATACCTGTGCCCATCTGTATTCACAAAATAAAATTAATGAATGACATGTTTTTGATATAACCTTGTTCAATTACAGTGTTCCAACATATTCCTTACAAAGGAGAATGACATCCGTCTAGGTATGAAGGCAAAGGATTGCTAGAAACAAAATTTTTATGCCACATCAGGTTTGGCTTCCAAGTCAATATGTCTCCTAAGAATTTGTATATCTTGTATGAACTATACAGGTGACTTTGGACTTGCAAAACTACTGAACAAAGAAGACCTTGCTTCCTCAGTATGAATTCGTACTTGTTTCTGATACACTGTTTTTTATTTTGTTTCAACACCTGAATCTAAATGTCTGTTACCTTTAAACGCCCTCAAAACTCTTCTTTTATCAAGCTATCATGTCCATTACCTTTTTAAGTCACAATGTCAGTATTTCATATAAAAGTGCACTGCCCAATACTAATTATATGTACAGAAAAATGTTATTTTCATTATTTTAAGAATTTCTGCTGAATGGACTCTATTCATTTCAATAGTCTATTTTCAATGCCTTATTCATGTCTATATAGGTGGTTGGCACTCCTAACTCCATGTGTCCTGAAATCCTAGCAGATATACCTTATGGCTATAAATCTGATATATGGTCTCTTGGTAAGAAATTTGGAAAATTGGTTCTTGGTTTACGAAAATCATTGATACGGTCTTTGTTAAAATTAGCATATATATGCTGTTTCAGGTTGCTGTATGTTTGAAATTGCTGCCCATCAACCAGCATTTAGAGCTCCTGTAAGTTCAGCATGAGAAATATATATCACATCAACATCATACAGTTGCCACTTAAACTTCTATTATTTACTTGTGTAGAAGTGTCATAATAAAATATATTTACTAAGAAATCTACAGGATATGGCTGGAATCATCAATAAAATAAACAGATCCTCCATTTCTCCACTCCCAATTGTGTATTCCTCCACAATGTAAGTGGCTTTTCCAAACCTGTTATAGATCTTCAATATTTGGCAGATGACTCTAATACACATAACAAACATGTATAACACGCTTGTTTCACATTGATTTTTATTTTATGACCACATAAGTGTATCTAATGGGAAGGGATGATTTGTATCACAGGAAACAAATTATTAAAAGCATGCTGCGGAAGAACCCAGAACATAGACCAATGGTGAGTTTCAGTGAGCCCAAGCTCAAATCTGGTCAATTCAGATGCTATAATTTATTCTTATACCTGCAACTTTTGAAATTTTAGGCTTCAGAGCTGTTAAGGCATCCACATTTACAGCCATATCTCCTTCGGTGCCAAAACCTGTCTTCTGTTTATCTTCCAATAAAGCCCACGGACAATTTGAAGGAGAAAACAAGAAAATCACCATCTAGCAAATATAATAGTGGCAAAGATAAGGGAGAGAAAGAAGCTTTAGGACCAAACCAGTTGGAAAATGCTTACCCATTTGCGAAAAATATTGCTGCACAGCTAAACAATCTACCTAATGATGACAAGCCAACTTCCAGTACCAGTACGGAAGACAACCTTGAGACCAAGAAAGTTGATCTTACTAGCTATACCTTGGAAGTATCTAGCTCTGTCAATGATTCTCAAGAAAGGTCCACTGAAACTGATACAAGTGCCTGTAGCGGAGACAAGCAAGCTCACTCTAATGGCATAACTCAAAACGTAAGCAGCTACAACACTGAGTTAACCTCAGATAGCCAACCAAATTCTCAGTATGATGTGCAAGAAGAACCTGCTGATGTACACATCCCACACTCACAAGAGACTGATGCTGAAACTGTGAGAAAAAATTATCAAGAACCAATTAGCAACCGACCAGTTGTTGAAGAAACTCAGATAGATGGAGAGAGTGCTTCACCTGCCAATTGCAGGAAATTGACAATGTCCAGTGTAGGCTGCGATGACAACAATGAGTCTCCTGATGATAAAAGTTCATCTTCAGCCATATTTGAACCTGTTGTTGCGCCTCAAAGCTGTTCATCAAATATAAAAGGCTGCAACGGACATACTGGAGATGCTCACATGGACCAATTGTCATCCACAAGCAATGATGCACATCCGTCTGGAGATGAAATACAAACAAAATCAGATAAAACTAGTTGCTCCATGCAAACGGAGAAGGATGATTCTCACAGGGTTAATCTGGCCCCAAGTGACATATCATTACTAAGTAAACTTACTGGCTTAGGCGATGATGAAATCAGGGCAGAGTGGGAGAATCCGAGCCAGCAGAGAGCTGGTGCTTTGGAGTCTCTTCTAGAGCTATGTGCACGGCTACTGAAACAAGATAAACTGGAAGAGCTGGCTGGTGTGCTAAGACCATTTGGTGAAGAAGTTGTCTCATCTAGAGAAACAGCAATTTGGTTGACAAAAACCCTCATGTCTGCACAAAAATTTAATGGGGGAACATAATTTTCAAGATATGTTGCGGTTAAATTATTCATTTTTGTGAGAGAAAAGTTCTTATTAGTGGTGTTGAGATAAGTGCATTTCTTCCAGAGTGTTGGTTGAAGATTAGAGGATTGAAGAAAATTTGCAGATTGTTAGCTTACACTTGGCTTTGATGGGAAATAAACTCTGATTTATTTTATCTATTTGTCTTCAATAACTATGTCTCAGAACAAGTTTCTCGTCATGTTCTAAGAATTACTTTTAGGGTCGCGGGCACAAATATTTTAATGCAAATGCCAAAAAATCACATCAAAACAATTTTAATTTATGACATGCAGTATGATTTGGTGAAGCCGTTTGGTTTTTTACTATTCACACGAAAGTTCAATATACAAGTTCTTGACAAAAATTCTTTTAACTAGAAGTAAATGAAATTTTCAAAAGGAAAGCAATCAAATAATTGGATAATTCATATAAAAGCGAAAGGATTTTTTTGTTTATTTTAATCCAACACAGCTCAGAAAGGAATACAATCTAAACATATATAGCGAAATGAAACAAGGTCAAGGAAACAGACCTGCAACAATTGATGAATTCAAGAAATGAACATATAATTAAATTCTGCTTTAATATACGCACATATTATTGTGGCTTCAATTCAACCACATACTTTCTTTTTTCCTTCTGTATCTTCATTTTAGAACCGAGTTTACTGCAAGGTAAAGGCCAAGAATGTCGTAACAGAGGCCGCAACCAAGGACCAGATAGCGGGCAAGGCTTCAGCAGCCGCGGCGGCATCTGTGCCTGCGCCTGCTCCTGCTGGGGCTCCACCTGGGGCTGCGCCTGCGCTTGCACTTGGGCCTTCGGCAGGAGCTGGGGCCGGGGCTGCAGCCATGACAACGCTCATGGTGACAGCAACGACAACGAAGAGGACAGCAAAAGCGATCTTCTTGATGGCCATGACGAATGAATGTAGCTGATGTGATTAATCAACAAAAGACCTGCCTTGCAGACGAAGAAACAATCTTATTATTATTATTATTTTTTTTTGGGTGGATTTGTTGAATTTATTTTATTTTATTTATTTATTTATTTGGTTTGGTTTGGCAGGTTTGAGGACGATGTGAATATATAGGAAGAATTAGGGTTATTTTTAGCTCAAATTTTATAGCTGTTTGCGGTTGAGGAAAGTTTTAACGTGTTGGATTTTGCATGGTAAGAGGATTACCATGCAAGCTTGCGACATGGATTTCATTGGTCCTCATGGATTTGCGGTATAATCTTTTTTTGAGTCATGGCTTGAACAAATTAATCTTTATTTTTAATTAAAGTGTGGATAGCATATTACATTGTAAGAATGCTTGGTTGCATCCGTTCATAATATCCTTTGAATTATATAATGAAACAATAAATAATGTTATGTATAGTGATAGCATGTTTAATTTAATTTATTAAAGTAAAATTGATGAAATTTAACATATAATAATATTAAAGAATGCATAAGTAATTTTATTTATTTATTTAAAATTTAAATAATTGAATCTATAAATATAGAGGTAAGATTCTAGTGTATGTTTGGGAAAGACTCTTAACACCTTATACCACCCACAATAGTCAATCCTTAAGTTTCACAAAATTTTGTTTGAAAAATTTTGGATGTTTTGTCATTTGATCACTAAAATTAAACCCATTAACTCTTGCTTCATTACTAATCAATTTTATTTGGAACATTTTTATTACAAAAGTTTATGATATCAAACTTTAAAAAAAAATTAAAATGAGATTTGAAATTTAGAATAAAAGTGTTGTAATCTTGTTGCCAAATTCTTTATAATAGTTGATTAATTCAATCAATAAATTTTTTTTTAATATCATAATTTGAATATTGTAATCTCCATTATAATCGAAAGTAATGAATTTTTTTTTTAAAAATTTAAAGTTCTTATATAATAATATAATATTACTTATAGTTGATTTAATTTTAGCAAAAATCTTTTAGTGATCTAAATTAAGGGGAAAAGGAAGTAAAAAAGAGAAATCTAGGTGACATTGGTCCACAATTACAAGAAACAAGTTGTACATAATTGTAACGTGAAAGAAAAAAAGTGGGGAAAGTTAAACGGCTAATTTCATCATTGATGCTCCCTAAAACGGCAGCCCAACCTTTGTCCGGGTGCGCACCTAATTTTACATTCACCATCATTCACAAGACACAACATGCCACCTTTCCTTCCTCCTATTTCATTCCCCAAATCCAACTTCTCATTATTATTCAAAACCAAAAAAGAAAAAATACTAATTTTAAATTTAATCAAGTTAGCATATGACATATCTCATAATCTAATCTTTAATTTAATGTATTTAATTAATTTATTTTGCTAGTAAATGCTGCCATATTGAATGGTTATTTGGGTGTTTTTATTCTTTTTTTTAAATATTTAATTTTAACATCTGTAATTTATTTAATAAAATTATTAGGTCAGTGTTGTATTATTTTCTTTTTTTTAAAAAAAAAATTTAAATTTATTTTATTTATTAATGAATTAACTATATTATGCCTGAGTTGATATGTCTATCAAAATTTCAATTGTTGAAACAAAAATTGTAATTCGCCACGGCGGTCGCATACAGCTGGATAAAAGCGAGTGGCTAACCGCAGGAAAAGGAGAAACAATGCAGTGCACCAACGGACACGACAACTAGAAATAGATTTTTAACCCTTTATCGCCACGTGTGAGCAAATTTCCAACAAACGGTGGATGATCAGCTTGGCTTTTAATTGCCGCTTGAAATTACTCTCTCTTGTACTACTTGATGTCGTAGAGCAACGAAACTTATCTACCAAGGAAACACGTTTGTGGTCCCCGCATTCAGGAGGAAACTCAATGCTTTGCCTTTTCCAATGGGCCCAAGACGACAGGAAATATTACCGAAACGTTTTTTTCAGAAACATTATTTTTCGCAGAAAAATATTTTATATTACGTACCACCCAAGGCCTTGTAACCATTATAAATAATTGCAAGATTCATTTAGTATTCCGAAAGAAACACACAAAAGAAATGGCACGGGTTCAGATTGGCTCAATTTTTGGTAACATTTTAATCATGGTGGTAACGGCATTGTTGTATCTAACTGGAAGCATGGCACAAGGTATTCCTCCTACGCCGGCGATGGACGCCGGAGCTGGGTTTGCTTTGCCGGTTTCTTGGGGTGTTCTAATTTCTACTGTGGTGGGATCTCTTGCTGCTCTTCTCTTGCGTTGAGTTCAGAGTTGTAATGCATTCAAATTTCTTTCTCATTACTTTGTGTTGTAATATAGAGAGTTTCTTTTTTTTTTTCTTAAAGAATATTTTGTTTCTGGGTTTTATCATGATTTACTTCTTGTTCTGGTTTTTATCATGATTTGCTTCTTGTTTTGGTGGTGCCATTAATAATAATAAAAATAAAGTCATTCTTAATTTTTCACTTTAATGAACTCTACTTAAGAGTTGTTCTTTCTTTATTTTTGTAAAATATTAATTATTGTAATGTTTGAATATTTATTTTTATTTTTCTCATTGCTATCTAACAACATATATATAAAACGAAAAAAATAATATAAGTTCCATAACATTTTAAAAACACAAATGAAGATGGGCAAAAAAGTTGAGGATAAAATCAAATTAATTGCTTTTTAATTTTTATATAATTAAGTATTTAAAAAAAATAAAAGCAAAATAAATTGATATTTTGCCATATTTTACTTTATTTTTATTATTTTATGAAATTGTGAATTGATTTTTTTTTAGTTTTGTTCAATACATTAAATACAATATAAGATACATATTCAATAAAATTTCAAAAAAAAATTAACATGATTTATACTTATTGTTAAAAAAAAATAAAATTAAAAATAATAAAATACATATTAATAAATACATGGTTTAGATTCAATTATTCAAATTTTTTAAAAATAACCTAACCTAATTAATAATAAATTCAAGTTAAGAATTTCAATCAATTAAAAGTTTATAAAATAGTTAAAATCCTTTCATAAATGATAAGATTTAAGGGTATGTTTGATTTTAAAAATTTAGAGGGGTAAAAAAAGGGAACCTCATCTCCAAGAGTGTCAAACAAACTGTCCCGATTTGCCAAAATAGAGCCCATTTGGGCTCACGGGCCAGCTAGCACAAAAATGGGGAGGCCCTCAGGCCATTAGGGCATGGATTGGTTTGGCCTGCCAACCTAAATAGATTTCCTTAAAAAATAGTTTAATTAATATTATAAATTTAAATTAATTTAAAATAAAAAAATTAAAATTATTTATTATATAAATAAGTCAAATAAGCAAAATATTATATAAATTATTTAATATTTATTTATAAAATATATATTTATAATTTTTGTATTTAAAAAAATATAATAAATCGATATTTTGTTAGTTTGAATTAGTAATAGATTTAATTTTTTTTGACGTGACCTAAACTTGTTGCCAATAGAGGCTAAGACCAAACTTTTTATGACACACTACTTATCTCTATAAATATATTTTTTTATTTGGTTGAAAGAGTAGAAAAAAAAAAGTGAATTCTTTAACGATTTTTATTCTTTTAAGCTGAAAATTTTATAATTTCTAATCTTAATTCCTCTCTATAAGATTATTAAACTTTTAATTTTATCCTTTATTTATTTATTTTATTATTTTAATTAATTTTATATAAATATTTTTTAAATAACTAATTATTTTAAAAATTTGTTAACATAATATTTGTTTAATTTAATTTTTAAATAATTTTATTTTATAATTTTATACTTATCAAAATTCATACAATTAATTATATTTATTTAATAATTTTAATTTTTACAATACAAAAATAATTACATTAATAATTACTTGTATATTTAAAAATAAAATTGAAAAGTTAATTTAATTGCTAATTATGAAATGCATAAAATATTTTAATATATATAAATATTTTTATTCAAATAAAAATAAATAATTAATATAACGCATATTTATATTTAAGAATATTAAAAAAATATTTGTTAAATATTTATAATAATAATTATTGTTAATAAATACAATTAAAATTAAAATTAAAATTAATTAAAAATTTTAATCAATTAATAAATATTGATAAATGTACAAATACATAAAAATTTTATTCAAATAAAAAATAATAAAATTTTTTCACTAATAATTAAAAAAAACTCATTCCTTTTATTATTTCTTTCTTTTTTATTTTTTTTTTTTAATTTTATTATCCTCTTTCAATTTTTTAAAACAAATACATCCTAAATCTTTTCCGGTAATTCATGCTGAAAACCATTTGGCCCAGTGAAACGAAACTAGCTAAAAAATACAAGGTAAGAGGACCATAGAGCGCACGTACACAGATTTTCAGGCCAACCATGTTCGGAAAAAGCAGCGGCAGCTTACAACCCACAGTTTAGAACTGAGCTGTTATGTGAACGTTGCTAGCCAACCCAGTTCACCAGCTGTCTGTCTTTCATGTAGGTCCCACGCGCCGCACATCTTGCCCTATATATACTCGCCATCCCCCAGAACCGTAGCCAATTCACCGATAACACAATCACACTGTTATTTCTCTCTCTCTTGTTGCATTTCCACTTGCATTATTACAAAGTGAAGATATGGCCCAAGTTACCAGCATCTCAAAGGCTTTGGTTGTCGTTTTGGCTGTGGCAATCTTCTCAGCCGCTGTCTCAGCTCAGGAAATGGCGCCGTCATCGTCTCCAGCTCCAATGCCCGGATCTGGGTTTTCCCTGCCGGTTTCTGGTTCGGTTGTTGGATTCTCCTTGGTTATCTCCTTCTTGGCTCTGTTGAAACATTAGATGGTTTAACTTTTTGTTGGGAACAGAGTGTAGTTTTTATAACGGGGGATTGAAGTTGTTGTTTTGAGTACTGAGAGTGTTTTTGTGAGGAGGTGGATGGGATTATCTTAGATTTATTCTTTGTAATAAAACGATTCATTTTGTTTTTCGTTGTAAATTACATTTCTTTTATTAAAATAGGATTATGTTTGAGAATTAAAAGTGAGAATAATAAAAAAAAAACATATTTATGAATGTTTTATCATTTCAAATATCTAAGTTATATCCAAATGTTTTTAAATATTTTATAGACAATAAATCTTACTTCAATAGTAAAATAATCTTGTCTTTAAATTTATTTATTTTTATTTTTTAAATAAAAAAATATTTTACTTTAATTAATTAGAATAATTATGAAATAATCTTATTTTATGAATTTATTTATTTTAAAATTTGAAATAATTATATTCTATTTTTAAAAAATTAGATAAAAATAAAATATGAATTATTATGAGATATTTGTAAATGATTGTATGTTTATGGGCAGTTTTTTTTTTTTTTTTTTTTTAAAATCAAACTAATTGATATTGTTGACTTGGCAAGGATACAGAGTCTAGAAGAAAATCTAAATTAATAACCAAAAAAAAATCATATTATTATTATTTCATCAATACACGATGTGAACAATAATAAATAAACGAAAGAATAAATCCCATACAATATGCACTCTTCTCCACTCCATCAAAATTCACCAGTACTCAGTGCCTCAACAGAGCAAGAACAGAGAAAATGAGGGAAGAACCAACCAACGCAAAAGAAACCGGTGGAGAGAGGGCGGCTCCGGTGTCCATTGAAGGAGCCGGTGCCGGAGCCATCTCGCTACTTTGTGCTGACACAGAACCAGCCATTGCAAGAACAGCCAAAACTACCACCATCATAAAAGAATTTGTGCCGCTAACCTTAGCCATTGCCGAAGAACAAGAATTAAGAACCCAAGAAATTAATATAAAACCAGAGAGATAGAAAATATTGCTTTCCGAATTCTACTCAGAGTAATCGACGATGTCTTGGTTCCTTGTTTATGTTGTTTATATAGTGGCGATTTCGCACGTGACAGCAAGTGTGAACGTGTTTTTTTTTGCCGTGTATTGACTCGACGAGTTCAGGAAGTTGTCCCGGGCTGTGGGCGTGGTTGGTGATGATTGGTCTACAGGTTGGTGCGAGGCGCACAGGAGGTCGACACGTTAGCATATTTATGGTAGTTGAGCTATACATATTGTAATATTAAAGTTGGTTGGCTGCTTGCTTCAGCTTCTGATGGAAGTCCATACCAAATCCCATGTGCTCCCTGGGTGACCAGTTTGATAAGTTTGCTATTTTCTAAGTGAAGAAATCAAAGTTTGGAATAATCTCGACTCGATACGCGTTTGTCAACTAGGGTTCGGCTACCTTATATAGTAAAAGTATTAATAACTAATATTATAAGTTTTATATATATATATAAGAAATAAAATAAGAGAAGTTTCAATATGCCTAATATCATTGGACTTCGCTATTATTCATTACTTTGTTGGCTCAACAAACGTGTTCCAACGTGTCTACATTCCATACTGCGCAATCCAAGCTATGGACGGTGGGCCAATCATCATTGATTGGCAATTACATTAAGGTGTGTTTACTTCTCAGGAATTGGGATACCGAATTAAGAATAGGAATCATTCTTGTATTTACTTGTTAAAATAACAATGAAAATTAAAATAAAATCAATGAGACCCATATAATAAGAATGGAAATTTGATTCCTGTGGGGGTGCTTGGGAATCAAATTCCCATTCTTTGTACTTATCGTTTTGTTCTTATTTAATAAATAAAAATTTCATTTTGTCCTTTATTTTTTTAAAATATAGAAAACAAAATTAAGTTAAAATTACCTAAAACTCTTATGAAACTTCCATCTTTAAGCTGCTGCTCTTTGCGTCTTGTTGCATTGCCGCTCCTTATGTCTCGTCATGTTGCCTCCACTTCCCTTTCTTTTGTTTTACTTTGTGGGTTGCTCCTCGTACCTTCGAGCGTCGATCCTCGCTTGGTTCGTCTTTTGAAGATTTCAATCCGAATCTTCGCAACTTTTCTTGCCCTTCTAGATTTCAATTGCCATTTTTAAGGTCAGATTATTTTATAATGTGTTGAATCTTTTAAAGAAATATTTTGCTAGTTGATTTGCTGTTTAGTTATTCTTTTCTTCTAAAAAAAAAAACTAATTTTTTAATTTATTTTGGATGGGTTAATTGGGTAGTTTGATTTGCTGTGATAATCAGAGATACAAAGAATTTAGGCTAATAGTTGAAGATTTTAATTGATTCTTTTAAGTTGGATTGATGAAAAATATGAAAAATGCAACTTTGGTTGATTGATTTTTGATAAATTGGTGTTTTACAATGTTCTATTGTATTGTAAATTTTTGCTGTTTATTAGTCTATTGACTAAGTTTATGATTACGTACTACATTATATTTCAATAATTTGGAGCAAACTTTATATCAGTTAAGAGATTTATGTAATTTGCTTTCTGAAAATGATTTACATTATTGCTTGTTTGATATATATATATATATATATATATATATCAATGGCAACATAAAAATAGGTCATATTGTTTTGTTTGCTTGATTAGGGTATTTTGAAAAATGGGTCTTGGAGATGTCAAAGAGTTAATTTTTTTCAAATACTGCACTTGAATTTTTTGCGGTCAATTAGAGTAAAGATTTGTATATAGCAAGTTGATTTTGATAGAGTTATTAAGTTTAAATTTTTGTTAACCATTTTTAATTTGTTCAAGTATATACTATGTCAAATTCACCTATTAATTTGAGCGCATTTGTTTGTTAATTTTAATAGTTTTATTTTCAAATACATGGTTAGTCATGGGATTTATTTGACTATAAGATTTTTGTCTGAATATATGAGCATTTGTTTGTTGTGTTCGATAACGTGAAATTATTTAAAATTTTAAAATTAAAGATGCTATTTTTTATTTTAACTAACATTTGTTTGTTAATTTTTTACACTATTTTAATTGTGTGATTTTATTTATAATGATGATTTACTTATGACAATAATATGTAATTTGTTATGGGAGATAACATGTTTCATTTGTTGCATACATTTTATGACAAGTAAGATAGAAAATTGATATTGATTGTTTTAATTTTTAATGTTTAGCTATAGGCATGACTCGTTCGTTAACAAGAAAGCAAAGAGTTGTTATAGTTATACAAAACTTGGTGATGATGTTGCAAATAATATTGACTGTGTGCATTAATACATGTTCTCATCTATCAATAACTTATGAATGAAGATTGCAAAGACCCAAATCATACTATAGAGTTTATCAACAATTACATTATTTTTATGATTTGATTTTTGAAAATGATGTGAAATAGTTGTCACAATTAAGAATGGACAGACAAGCCTTTACCAAATTATGCAAACTTCTTTGTGAAAAATAGGGTTTAGTTGGTACTAAAAATGTCTCGCTCGAAGAGATGTTTGTAATATTTTTGTATGTTTTAGCACATCATTTGAAGAATAGGGTGGTTGCTTTTAATTTCAAAAGATTTGGACGAACAGTTAGTAAATATTTTCACGAGTGCTTAAAAGCAATGTTTAGATATCAAAAAGAATTTTGAAAAACACCTGAGTTAATAATAGAGGATTCAATAAACCTAACATGAAAATGGTTTAAGGTACGTATATTATTGTATGAATATCTATCATTGACTAATACACTTACGTAAATTGACTTATAAATTTTTTTATTGTTATAATGTAGAATTGTTTGGGAGTATTAGATGGTACATATATAATAGTTTACATTTTAGAGGCTGATAAACCAAAATATAGAAATAGAAAAAATGAAATTGTAACAAATGTATTAGGGGCTTGTTCACAAGATATGCAATTTATTTATGTTTTACCATGATCAAAAGGTTCAACTTATAATATGCGCATGCTAAGAGATGCCGTAATTAGAAGAAACGATTTAAAAGTTCCTTATAGTAATACATATGACCGATGTTATTTTTAAATTAGATGATTGTATAATTTATATCGTAACTATTTTGATATTTTATTTATGTTAATAGGTTATTATTACTTGGTTGATTGTGGTTACACTAATGTGATATAATTTCTTTCACTATTTAGAGGATAACGTTACCATTTGAGTGATTTTAGAGACAGACATTAATCAATTATACTAGAAGAGTTGTTTAATATGAAGTACTCAAGTACTCATAATATAATTGAGCGATATTTTGAATTATTAAAAAAGAGATAGGCTATACTAAAAAGTCCTGTTTTCTATGATATAAGAACACAAAGGCGTATAATATTTGTTTGTTGTATGCTATATAATTTTATAAAAATAGAAATGTCTTTTGATAATATGAAAAAATAGAACTAAATAATGAATCAAATTCATGTATTGATTATGACTCATAAGTAATTGATACAATTGAGCCATCATATGAATGAAAAACTTAGAGAAATAATTTAGCCTAAGAGATGTGCAACACATGGCAAGTAAGCGAATAATGAATGACATTTGTTATTGTATTTTTTATTAACATTATTATTGTATTGAAGTGTTGGCATTCGGATATTGTATTGTTATTTTACATTTGATATTGTATTGTTCATTAATATTTAGAAATTATATTGTTCGTTAATATTTGATATTATATTGTTCTTTAACATTTAAAAATTATATTGTTTGTTTAGATTTTAGATTTTAGATTTTATTGTTATTTGACATTTGATATTATCCTTAAATATACAGAATGAGTTTTATTCCAACTCTTACTCCTCGAGGTCAAGTTATAAACTAACACTTCTATACAATAACTCAAGATAATGCATTGATTGAATCATTGTTTGAATTGAGTCAAATCCTATGTAGCAATCATATTATGGTTTCAAAAATGGGTATTTATAACAATTGGAAAAAAAGATGGAGGAGAAACTTCCAGGTTATGGTGTAAAGGCGTCTTCTCACATTGAATCTAGTGTAAAATAGTTCAAGTAAAAGTATTGTGCTATGTTCGATATGTTATCTCTTAGCGGGTTTGGTTGGGATAATGAGTAGATGATGATAATGTATGATAAAGATGTTTTTGATGATTATGTTAAGGTAAAATTTTTAAACGTATTGGCTATTAATTTTATTACTTTGTTTCATTTTACAAATATTTTATTTTTTTACTTAAAATAGAAAAGAAAGGATGGGATTGGTTTATTTAACAAATTATTTCCTCATTATTACACTTTGGATGAAATTTATGATCGAGATTGAGCAACTGATGCTAATGCTGGTAACATAACTAATGATGAAGATGAGGTATGTCAAGTTGACAAAATTGAAGTTAATTTGAAAAATGACTTGATTAACAAGCCTTTTGTGCAAGAGTTTGTTGATGAAATGTCATTTACTCCACAATCAAATAATGTTCCTCAATAACTAGATACTGGTCCAAGTAGTTTAACAAATAAATTTAGGAAAAGAAAAACTTAGAAAAAAAAAATTTGACAATATGTACTCAAATATTGGGTCAATGGCTGAATCGATAATAGAAATGGTTTTTAAACTAGATGGTTTGATTAATTTGTTATCTGCGGTTGATAAAGAAATAGCTGATTCACAAGGTAAGTTGCATGAGGAAATGATGAAAATTGAAGGCTTAGATGAGGATCAAATAGATGATGCCATGAAGCACTTGACCATGAACCATGATTTGTTATGTGTATTCTTTTACAATTCCTAATCAACACATCATTACTACTAGAATTGAGTGTAAAGGTCTTGATCACATTAGAATTGAGTGTCCAAATTTTCTAAAAGGAAACAAAACTCTAAATGCCTTCTTTAGTGATGATGAGTTTAGTAAAGAGAATGGTGGTGAGAAAAAACAACATCATTGCTTTTATCATTTTTATCAATATTGAATCTTTAAATACACCTATACTGAACTTAAAAATGAGAAAGAGTTTAATGTTGTCCTAATTGATTAGATGCATTTTGAGTTATAAAGTTTAAGAACAAACTTGTGATAGGCTGTGTACTCAAAGTGGATAGTATCTACTTAGTAGTTGTTGAGTCTGAGTTATTATAGATGGTATCAGAGACAACCTGTGATCCTATGTATGAATGTTTCGTAATTTGATATGTGAATATTATGATCTATGATATGTCTTCTGATATATAAATATTCTATCTGGCCCCTTTACAAGGTGTAAGGTTTAAAAGAGGAGAGAATATCATATCCCATATCATTAGCGAGTGAGTTTGAGTTACGTGATGTATAACTTGATTTCTCTTAACTAAATAAATGTGTTTTAGATAACAAAACCTAAAAATAAACTCATAATAGGCTGTATGTCAAAAGCGGACAATATTTACTCAGTAGTTATTGAGTATGAGCTATTACATATTTATTCTAAGAAAGCTTAACAGTATTAATTAGAGAAAAAGAGAATTTTAGTTAGACTTAAAAAATAAAAGAAATGTGTTGAAAGTTCAAAAGAGCAAAAGTGAGATCTTGAAAAATAAGTGAAAGATCTTGAAACTAAATTGATTAATGTTAAATCACAATTTTTAAAATTTTATATGAGACTAAGAAATTAGACTAAATACTAAATGTAGGATCAATATCTAATAGTAAGTTAAGTTTGGATTTTACCTTTACCAATTCAAATGAAGCTTCTACTTCAAATGGATCTAAAATTATAGTTGAACCCTTAAATATTGTTTGTTTAAAGTTAACACTTTTTAATGAGTCTTAAGTAGAGTCAAAAAAGGCTTTTCTGGTCATGAATCAAAAGAGAAGGTTGTTGAGAATATTGTTTAATAAATTTATGTTAATAAGTAAAATAGTTAAACTCATAGAATAAGGAACTCCTCTAGATTTGTGCCTATATGTCGTAATGTGAGAAATAAGGACACATTAGGCCAAATTGTTTTACATTGAAAAAGACTAGGAGAACTTTTAAGACCATTTAGCATAACTTACTCAATATATCATAAAATTAGCAAAGTAGATTAAGATGATTAGTAAGAGACTTATGTCTTTAACTGATATTGTTACCTTATAGTGTCAACTTCTTAATAATAATAGGAACAAGAGCTTTGTTATTCATGTTGCACTTAAGGGTAGAAATAATCTGGTTTGGTATTTGAATAGTGGATGTTTTAGACACATATGTGACGATAAGGGTTTGTCCGCAACATTAGAAGAATACATTACCGGTATTATAACATTTGGTGATGGAGATCAAGTTCCAATTAAAGGAAGAGGTAGTGTAAAAATTAAAGGAATGCTAGTTTTCGAAAACGTGTTATTTGATAAAAGTCTTAAGGTAAATTTGTTGGGCATTAGGCAATTTTGCAATACTAATTTAGAGGTTAACTTCACTAGAAACATGTGCACTATTTATGACTCTAAAAGGGAGTAAGTAATGAAAGGTAAAAAAATGTCTAATAATTGTTATGAAATTACCCTTAGTATTATCTTTAGTTGTAATAAAGTAAATGAATTGTAGTATGAGAGACTAAATTATATTAATTTTAAAGACCTTTTTAAATTGTCTATGAAGAATTTGATTAAAGATTTATCTAATTTACCTAAACAAAAAGCTATTTGTAGTCTGTGCCAACTTGGAAAACAAATTAGAATTAGTTATAAGAAGACACAAAAGATTTTGACTAGTAAACCTTTAGAATTATTATATGTGGATTTAATAAAACTAACTAGAACTAAAAATCTAGGTAGTAGGAAGTACATCATAGTTGTTGTTGATGATTTTTCAAAGTTTTCATAGATAGAATTTTGAGAAAGAAGTCTAATAATTTTGAAAAAGTTAAAATTTTGTTTAATAAGTTTCAAAACGGAAAAGAGTACAAAATAACTAGAATTAAGAATGATTATGGGGGAGAATTTGACAATTCTAGTTTTGTAACAAGAGAAGTAGAGCTTGTGAATTTTTTACATTTATAACTCTCCAACAAAATGAGATTGTTGAGTGGAAAAATATAATCATTCAAGAAAAGACTAAAGTCATGCTTTATAATAAGAGTCTACCTGCTTATTTTTAAGGAGAAACTATTAACACTATATGCCACATAAGTAATATGATATACCATAAACTTAAAATTGATATGACCCCATATGACTTGTTGAAAGGAAGAAAACCTATTATGAAATACGTTAGAGTGTTTGGTCATAAGTATTATATTTTGAGAGATATAGAGTTTTTAAAAAAATTTGACAGTAAAAGTGATGAAAGTTTTTTTTCAAGATACTCATCAAATAATAGGGTATATAAGGTTTTTAACAATATAACTAATTATGTTATGAAGATTATTAATGTGGTGATTAATGATAACCTTAGTAAACGGGTGAGTGTTGATGTAATTGAGATAAAAGATGTAATGTTTTAAGATGACTATGATGAAAATTATGAGATACATAAATAAGTTAAGGGAGATTCCTCAAACGAACCTTCTACTAAAGTTAAATTAAATCACTTAAAAAAATAAATGATTAGTGATAGCACTTATCTTACCACTGCTAGTACTTATTGTACTCAATTGTTTTAGATCAAACAAGTATTGAATGATTATGATATCTCACAAGATATTATAGTCATTTATTGTGATAACACGAGTGTTATTAATGTTTCTAAGAATCCGGTTTAACATCGAGAATCAAACACATTGACATTATACACCATTACATTAGAAAACTTATTAAAATTAAAATAATAACTCTAAATCATGTGTCAACTGAAAATCAACTAGTAGACTTATTAACTAAATCTTTTGATTCTCTTAGATTTGAGTTACTTAGGAATACTGTTAGTATGTGTGTTGTCACTTAATTTCTAGAATTCTTGTGTCATTTCATATATATGTGTGTGTGTTTGCATTCATTGTGCATTTGTTTTATTTTCTTTGTTATTGAGATATTCAAACTGATTAATTGTTTTATGTATTCATTAAGTGTAAATTAATTCTATTTGTGTTT
Organism: Khaya senegalensis; assembly: GCA_032402905.1. Lineage (NCBI taxonomy): Eukaryota > Viridiplantae > Streptophyta > Magnoliopsida > Sapindales > Meliaceae > Khaya > Khaya senegalensis. The sequence goes on from CP135533.1 coordinate 4,495,100, forward strand.
TCAATAAGACTTATTAAGATTAGTTCCTATATCATTTATGTGTACAGATAATGAGTACTATTGTGAAGCAAAGTGATTGTAACTTGATTGAAAAAAAATTATGAAGTTTGGTTATTTGTATAATATTTAGAGAGCAATCATGAGACAATTCATTGATATTGATTATTGAATTGACCTTTGATTAAAACACTTTATTAAGTGTATAACTATTCCCTAGAAAAGTATAAGTTCAAATGAACTAATTCTTGTTATATGGTATAATAAAAAAATAATGATGATGAATTGCAAGATGAAAGGAAAAAAAATTAGGGGGAGTTAGTTGAATACACAAATATTTTATTTATTTTAAATTTTAGTGATATTTGGTTTGACTTTTGCTAACAACATTTAATGCATTATTTTTATAGTTTCATTATGTTATATCTATCTCATACTTTAAGATTTCAAACTACTTATTCTCAAATTAAATTTTAATGCAATTTATTGTGAATCATGTGTGCTTGTTGTTTATGTACACTTTAATATTGTGATAATACTGAATGTAAGTACATTAAGTACATAAAATAGTTTATAAACTATACATTATGAGTACAAGATTAATTATCAATATTGAAAATTTTCTATGATTGTTTTAAAAAAATATTTGGGCTAAGTCAATGGCATGGCACTTGACAAACGCCTAACTAACGCTTGAACAGCCTCAAGTGTCCTTTGACACTTAACAAAAGGCTAGTGCTCAAGTAGCACTACATGAGTGCTTGACTAGTGCTTAGCTGAGCACTCAAGCAACCTCAAGTGTCTTTAGACATTGACAAAAGGCTAGCACTCAAGCAGTGTTAGATCATCACTCGAGGTGCTAAGGGTTATTTTAGGGATTTTTTATTTATTTATTTTTTGTTAAGTTTTTTAACCATTATATCTATTTCTTTTAATTTAGATCACATAACTTAATTTTTTATTTTAAGAAGTAAAATATTCATGTTTGTACTTGTTTGTGCTTAGAACAAACCTTAGGAAAATATTCTTTCATGCTTACCATGTGGATTGCTTTTTATTTTGGGAATTTTTTATGGAAGCCTTGATATTCGACTAGTGCTTAATAGCTTGCTCGAGCAACTAAGAGTTATTTTTGTTTAATTTTGATTTAGGTTATTTTTTCAAACCCTTGTTTGGTTTAGGTTAGTTTTGTAGGTATTTATCATGAAGTGTCTTTTGCAATAAATTTTTATGCATGTTATTTTTGCAAACTATATTTAATAAATGCTTGTTTTACAATTATTTTTTATTAGGATAATTTTGCATATTTTTATTGTATATCATTTTTTTCAAATTCATTATTTATTTTGTTTATTTTGACATGGATTGGCAACAGTCGACCTAGGAACACTGCTAGTTAGCACATAAATTCTTAAACTATTTATTTTAGTATTTTAACTTTATTATCCTATATTATGTGCTTTGATTTTTTTTATAGATACCTAAGAAATTTTCAGCTCCGTGTAAATGTCTAAGAGTTTTTTATGAGACATCTAAATTCTTAAATGCAACTATTACAAAACTCTATTACATGCGTTTCTCTTCTATCATGATTTTACTTGAGTGATAAGTAGACCTTGCTTCTCTTGTAGAGTTATCCAAGGTTTCATATCTGCTTGAGCCTTGTTAGTGGGGTCCAATATTAAGAGCTTCTTATAATCTTCTTAAGAGGTTATATGTGAGTTTTACTTCAACATTTAAGACGTGAACTTGGGTATGATTGCATTTTCTATATATCTACAAGATGCACTATACTATATTACACCTGTTAAGTTATGTGCTCTTATTACATCTTAATACTTCTTCTATTTTATCGTTGACTGAGTTTTACCGTGTTTCTATCGTTTAACAACAAATCATTGCCTATCATACTTTTTTAGAAGCCGATATTCACTCTTCTATAGTAAAACTAGTGAGCTGCATGTTATTCTCATTAAGATCAGGTGTTAAGATGGTGAAGTACTTGATGTTAAGGATGATAATGTTGATTTCATCATCCTTATTACTAAGTTCCAATAATAGAATTTTATAATAATAATATGATAGGTCATAAAATAACGAATGAACAATTTGAAGCTATAATATTATTTTCAATTTTTTGTAAACATTTAAAGAAACCATCGAACTTTTATCAAGCAAATACCATCCAACAGTGCATCACGTAATTATAGTATTATGTAATGTTACTTATGTTTTTTAAAAAATACATGGAACATCTTACATTTGCTATAGTAATGTCTACTATGGTTGAAAAAATTAAAAAGTATTACAATGAGATGCCTCTTTTATACATGGAACAATTTTACACTTTCTTAAATTTAAATGATTCTGACAATTTATCTTACAAAACTCTAACATGTATCTAAGAATATAAAAAGTTTGTCCTTAACTCTTTTAAATATTTATCAATTTTATGAAATTGAGTTTTCTATAGGTACTTCAACATCTACCAATCGTGAGGGCTCTTATTCATCTTCCTTTATTTTTATAATTTCCAGCATTTGTTGGAATCCGTACACTATTATCAAAAGACTAAAAATAACGTCATCATTACTCAACGAGTTCTCATATTACATACAAGATTCACCAATTAAAAATGACGAAAATTTTGACATACTAAAGTGGTAGAAGAAAAATTGTAAAACTTATCTTATCTTAGAAAGAATAGTATGAGACTTTCTAATATCACCAATGTCTATAATTTTTTCAGAAAGTGCATTTAGCTTGAGTGAATGAACATTGGACTCTTGTAGAAGTAAGTTGGCCTAGAAAATTTTAGAAATGTGAATGTGTTTTAGGACTTGGGTCAACAAAGAAAAGAGACAACAACTACAATATTAATCATTTTCTACCATCGACTTTAGTAGTGAATGGGATGAAGGAAAAAAAAAGTAAGAATGATGATTTCTAACCAATAGGTAATTAGGATTTATAATCAAATTTTACAAAACTTAATGAGATAAAACCTAACGTTCCCTTTATTATAATATTTTATTTAATTAACTTGCCTTATTTTTTTTTATTTATTATTAAAAAGTATTGTAAAAAAAAATTATAAGGTTAAGGTTAAAATATATCCCTTATTGTAATTTTTTTATTTAATTAATAAAAAATAACACTGTGAAAGGTAATTTTTTTTATTTTTTTAATAATTTAAAAATAATTTTTAATTTTAATTAAAAAAAATGAATGAACTATATGAACCAAGCTGGTATAGCCTATTAATGAACTGTAATTGATTTGTTTTAGTTCTAGTTTTAGTTCAATCACATGGGCCAATTTGGTTTAAAATTTTTGGAACTATGATCTAATCCAAACCCGATTATAAAAGCAATTGGTTCAGCTCGAGTTATGGTCTCATAGTTCCTAGGCTTGGACCAAACTGGCCTAAACCAGCATTAGACACTACTACTTTATATTATTTTTGTATAGGCTTGGTTTTATCACAAAATAACCAAATGGAGAATTTGTTAAGAACATTAGGTTAGCTCATTTGTGCATAAAATTTAGCATTTAAGTATTTTCTAAAGTTGTGTGATGCTTGCAGTTTGAATAGATTATTGAAAAGTCAATTGATAGGTTTCAAGGACTGAGTGTTTAACCAAGATTTGATGAGTGCTTGGGCAAGTCCTGAAGAATTGAAGACAAATACGATATCATTCTTTCAAAATATAAACCACCAAGTCACGATTTTAAGTTTTCTAACAACTATTTTTGTGCTTTTTTCTTTTTTTTTTTTTTCAAGCAGATATCATTCTTTTAGTATTCCTTAGCCTTTCTAATCTAATTTATTTACCTATAATCACAAATTTTATCTTGATTATTATGATTTATGATTAATTGTTCTTAAAAATCATAATCACCAAATATTCTCTCTTTAAACCCAACTGTAAGCTTTCAGAGTTTTGTATGGTATTGGTAACTGAAATTTTGGTCTTTGAACGTGTCATTCATGAATTCATAAAAATAAAAAAAAAAAATCAAAGTTTTGATTATTGGGATTACAACAGTTCTTTTAAAAAAAGTCACATATTATAAATTTTCTCTTTTTAATAAATTTTTATATGGTTATTAGATAATTTAGAGGATTTTTATACTGTGAAGAATTTGTCGTAAGGTTTTTCTTCATTAACAAATTCTTAAGTTCAATTTATTTAAGTGCTTTAACAATTATATTGATTGAATATATTATTGAAATTTATTTGTGGTAGATTTAGGTTAAATAATTAGAAATTTATTTGCTTTGATTAAATTAGGACATAACAATTTTTAACATATTTTAATTGATATTTAATTTCTATATAAAATACTTTTCACCTCCCTTGTATGTTCAAGGGTCTTAAACTTAAGAAATTTCAATTTTGTTGACTATTACTTGTTATAATTCCAATGGGGCAACTTAATATTGTGAAATTGTGGCAATAAGAAGTAAGAATAGCTATACTGTCATCTTAGAGCATTTGAGTATCCATTTCTTGATTGCATCTCAGCAGTATCTGCACGTGTACTAGTATAAGGTAAGAATTCACTTTTAGAAAATATTCCACGCACCTATTGTTTGTGACCATAAACACATTTTCTAAAGAGGGATTTTCACTCAATTTGTGAAACAAACTTATATTTGTATCTATAGTTAGCAATTTGGGTTAAAGTATTATATTTTTGTTGTATTATGTCGTGTTGTGTCATAATTATACCATATCAAAATAAATTAATTTAAATTTAATTAATTCAATAATTATGTCAAAAAATAAGAATTATAATTCAATACAATTGTTAAATTGTTAAATTGTTACAATCGCGTCACACATTTAATATTTTTATATTTATATTCTAATATTTTTTTATAATATTTATGATTATATTTTCTTAAATACTAATTAATTTTATTCTAAATATAACTAAATATCTTTTTAAAAAATAAATATAATTACAAATTTTTTAAAATGAAAAAATTATAAAATAAATTTACTAAATATAAACAAGTAAGCACAATATGTTTATTCGAATAATTACTCGTGTCATAAATGGTTTCATATTTTGAGAACTTTAAATTTAAATCTACATAATTATTAGTGATGATATGTATCATATTCATGTTGGATTAATACATTATGTGAAAAATAATTACTTATGTTTGTACTACGATGTAATATGATTTAATAGGCTACCATCCACTCACTACATTCTACAAAAAGAGCCAACATATTTGGGCCCTTGAATTATTTTTGCCTCAAGTGTAGCCCGGATCTAATTGGTTGGGCTAGGGTCAACATTTACTTGCATCATTACCATCTTGACTTTCCATTGCAACTGCATACCATTCCAAACTTAAAAATTAATCACATTTTTATATGTTAATTGTATCCATAATTAGTCAAATTGTTAATTTTTTGCAAATTGTGGAGAGTAGAAAAATCATCTGATATGAAAAAAAAAAAAAAATCTGTCAAATTTTTAAATTTCTTGATAATTGATAACAATAAACTTTTGATAAACTCCTATACTGTAAAGAATATTAGTATTTGACGTTAATGTTCAAACAATACTATCAGAGTACTTATGTACATAAACTTTTGGCAAAACCATGACTTGTCAATTAAATTATAAATTCTTTTAATGTTTGGCAAATAGCAATCATAGGTCATAATGAAAATATTTTTAATTTTTCTAATGTATATTTTAAAATTAAAATTAATTTTTCAATTCAATGGAATCAAACTGAATTGACAATAATTTTTTAAAATTAAATAGTATAATTTTATTTTCTCATAAAAATTAAATTAAATTGATCAATTTGAATTAATTTGTTTCCATTTCTCGATTTTTAAATTTATTAATTTTTTACCATCTCCTAATTCAAGTGATAAACAAAATATGTGTCAATTGCTTTACTCTCTTTTGACGTCTCTTAATTAATATAAATTATTTTATTATATATAGCATAGGAGAAAATTTTAGATCACACAATTTCAATAAAATCATTCAATAGCATCACAATATGTGTTATTATTTACTATCATTAACATAACTGATTAATTTTTAAAGAGATATATATATAACATAATATACCTGTCTCATTTGAGCCATAATTTATAATTGCAAAAACCACGCACAGCTATAACATACATTGTCATGCTTGTTAGGTGAAAATAAATAACTTCCAAATGACTACAAAAAGATTGAATTTAGATATGATATGTCATAGATGTATAAATGTGACAACTTCCAAAGAACTAAACTTAATTATTGGGATCCGTCGATCTTATTCAACATGTGCAGATGCTTCTTCCACATTCCATGTGCTATTTGTACAATGTACCAAATGTAACTTTCAATTTTAGGAGAGGCTAATGGCACCCACTTCAAAGAAATTATTAACTTTCCCTATGGTCCAATTGAAACAGGTGCAACTCATTTACTCCTGGACGGAAGAATTGTATTTCTGCATGTTTTATGAAAGTGAATTGTTGATTTTGTTGTTGTACTTTTAAGATTAAGTCAAAATATAATAATTATACATGGATTCTAATTAATATGGTATCAATATCACAGTCAAATAATTTTAAAACAAAACTTAAAAAAAAATCTAAAAATAGATACAAAAAGAGCCAGTTAAACATTAGATAATAATGTTGGCCCTGACCTATTAACATATGGATTTGAATTAAATTCAAACATGACCTGAAAAGCTAGCTAGGAACATGAATGAAAATAATGTAAAAGAGATTTTATTGGAAAAAAAAAAGGCTATATCGATATGTCTAGTTGTTTTAGAAAGTTGGGTTTTGATTGGAAATGACAAAGTTGAATTTAGGGAAAGAGTATGGGAAAGAGAAGACAATAATAAAGACACAGCAAAAATTCACCTAAAACAAAAGAGGTTTTTGTTCATGATTTCATGATCCACTGATGAATACAAAGTACCCCACAAGGGCTGATATTTCATCTTTAGTACAAAAGAAATCAAATTTATAAGGTATGCTTGCTTTATTGGAAAGAGGGAATAGTGCTAGTACTACTAGTGCTACGCTATAGCTTCTGCTTGTTATATGTTTATGCATAGCTGTCAATATTATCAGCTTATAAACTAATAATAGAATGAGAAGTACCCTTCGTTGATTGATAAAGCTACAGTACACAGGCATGGCCACACTGGCAATGTTATCAAAACCATAACAAAATTGTTAAAGACATTGGATTCTCACTCATTTCACAAATTTCAAAATATTCAAGGGATGATAGAGGTGATGTGGGAATTTATTTCTCACATTTTTTTTACTCTCAATTTTTTTTTTGGATTGTTTTACATTTTTCTTAGATTATTTGTTCAGAAATTTAAGTTTTTTTTTTTAATTTATTTAATTTAAGAACTTGTTTATATTTTGCACGTGTTTAATTATTGACATAGAAGTCATATTAGAGCAAGGTCAAATGCATTAAAAAGATAAGAGAGGGGCCTAAAAGTTTGATGAAAGGACAAATGCCAAATTGCATTGTTTTGATGCTCAAAAGACAACTAGAAGAACAAAATAAAATAAAAAATAAATAAAAGAAAGAAGCAGCAAAAGATTTGAAGAATTGAGGGACTAAGGTTTTGAAAGGAATAAGAACCACAAAATCTTCAGTCAAGAGTTCTTTTCTTTTTTATTTTGTTATTTTGAGTTCTGAATTTTTTTATTGTTAAGAATATTATTTTCATATTTCTATTTTAAGTTGTTTATTAATTAAACCATGAGTTTCTAAATTCTTATTATAAGAATAGGATATAGTCTTTTGAATTCTTGAGATGAATTAAATTTGGTCCTGCTGAATATTCTGCTTTAATTCAACTTGATGAATTTGGATTTCGTTCTTTGTTATTAACTAGTCATTACTAACATGCTTAGGTCCATAGTTCTAGTTTTTTTTTTTTCCCATCAATCTATTATCTACCTATCACTCCGCTCAGCCGGGTGAAAGAAACGCAGTAGAGAAGAAAGAGTTTTAGCATCCACCTGGTACTACCTCTCCCATATGTGTCTTAATTTCTTCTATCTTTCCCTCAGCATTTTTCACCAGGTGAGGTCGCTTTCAGGTGCTGAATGATGAAGCAAAAGTGGAAATTCAATGTTAGTTTGTGAATTCGTTAAACTTAAGCAGTGTAGTTTAGAAATAAATGCATATTTTTGTGACTTTTAATCAAAGATTCAATAAACCTTAATGAATTTTTATTAACTTTTATGATCATGAAAGTAGACATAGGATTAATATAGGTAAAGATGGTACACCATCAAAAGAGTACATCACATGTGGTAGGGAGTAGGATATTTTATTGTCCTATACTACTTTTTACGATCCATACACTTGGGATAGAGTTAGGAGCAATCAATAAGCTAATTCCACATGACGTGTTTCTGTGTAAATAGATGGGACATTCCTAACCATCCCTTTTCCATGTAAATAAACGGGACATTCCTAGCCATTTCTTTTCTACGTAAATAAATGGAACATTCCTAATCATCCCCTTTGGTCTTGGTATTTTTATTTTTTTTATTCGTACAATTTTTGTATGCAACACTATTGATGGAAATAGACAAACACTCATGGGTAGACACTATATGGACTTTAATTGTATTTGTTAATGCACTAACTATTTAGGCTTCAAATGGTTCATCTTTTTCTATTTATAGCCCAGTGGAGGGTGAAGAAGTGTAATGAAATAACAAAAGTTATAATACATTTCCACCATAATTTTACATGAATATTGGCCTTGAAATGATATTTTATATATATATATATATATATATATTTTATTGTTTGTGTGTCTAATTTGCACTTTAATTTGATTAAGGGTATGTTAAGCTTACCTATTGACATTGATAAGAATAATTTTAAGTATTGAAATATACATCTATGTTTAAACTATATTTTTTAAGGTTAGAATCATTTAAAATGTCTGTGAAAGATGCATTTGATAAGTGCATTATAAATAATGCTTCAATTGCTTTTTGTCAAAATAAGTAATATTAAAAATTATCATATAAAATTATTTTCAAAACTCTTTGTATTCCATTTGTGTTATTTACCAACTTTATTTGTAAATATAATTTTAAAAAGGAGAATAAAATGAAGAAATATATATATATTAAAAAAAAAGAAGCTGTTGGAAGTAAAATTAAAGTTGTAAACACTTAAACGATAATACCTCAGAATGGGTTAAAAGTAATGAATTTGAGGGGATATGAAATGAGGGGTTAAAATAAATTTACATATGATCGTATTGATTTCTAGATACAAAATAATTAAATACAAAAATGTTATTTACCCATCTAAAAGTGCTTTTAAGAAGCACTTTTCAGCGCATTTATTGAACCTCTGTGTGTTTGCGTGTCTGTTACAGAGCAATAGGCATATGTATTTGTCCACCCCTTTGCACAAATATAATTATGATTTGAACACAATCAACTGATTGTAGGGTCTCCCCCATGAGTGTTTGGACCATACTTTTGGACCATACATTACTCATTATTCTGTCTTTCATGGGAGACAATAGGAGCATTCTTTCCTTATATCAAGGGATGGGCAAGAGGAATTCACTTCATCCTCCACATACCAATGAACGAGATCACAAATAATAATTAATAGCATTCTCCTCAAATACCTTTTAATTCTTGTTATTTTAAAATTATCGCACATTCAGTTAACCATTAATAGATTGCAGTAAGATTTCATCTTAAGATTTTAAAATTAGTTCGTTCAGGTATTGGCTTAGTAACTATGTAACAAAGAATAAATGCTTAGATGGGTGCAATTTCGCTTCTTGTTAAGGAGCCCCTATGTTTGATTTCTCACGTTTTCTTACTAGTTAATTTATAAGCTAAAACAGTAGGCCACCAATATTTAGAAATTTATTGAAAATCTTAGGTATATCTGAGTATATCATATTATTTGTATTTTTTTCAATAAAATATTATCATAAAATTAATCAATTATAATAATATAAAAAAGGAGTTACAAATTTGTATTATGCAATATGATTTTATCATATGTTCGTATGACAACTATATAATACTCACAGGATATAGTGTAAAGGGACGACCATACCTGTTCAATTTATCTCTGTCAACTCGGATGCTATCAGGCAAGCCTAGGAAAGTTTTAGAATATACGGGAGGATTCATAGATCCTCTAGATGTAGAGCGTGCAAGGCTTTGAACCCAAATACATTATCCACAATGGATGTAAACATGTTAGTAACAAAACTTCCTCAAAAAAGTCTAAAGGGTAAGCTACATAACATATATATTGATTTTCTTCTCCAGCAATTGGCTCAATGTCGTAATATCTTCCTTTGTAACGATCAAGGCTAGTAAGCCCATTGATCCAGACAGTTGTCCATGTACCAGTAGAAGATTTCGCAACTACCACAACCCCTGCTTCCTCGGGCAAAACTCCAGGTTGAAGAGTTACTCGTAATGCTGCCAAGATATCAGTATCTTTGGTTAGTCAGGACTATAATAAGTCAATTTATAATCTTTAACATCCGCTTTGAATCCAACACTTGGTTTAGTCTCTATTTGTGGTGACATAAGTCCCTCCCCACATCTCATGAAATAAGAATTCTCGCAAGAATAAGGTCCACTCGACATAAATTAGGAGTTAATGAAACCCTTTAACATAAATCTTTCATAAAATTTTTAATTAATATTATCAATTAATCAAAACAATTTCTTATTTTTTCAGACCATGGTATTTGATTTACCAAATACATCATTATTGTATACTCTTTCATGTGTATGGTGCAACCCAATCCTTGTTTTTCAAGCTTCTAATCCCTTTTTTTTTTCAATCAAAATATTAAGAAATTGACTTTTGACAATAATATATGTTGCATATTTAAATCCTAGATATGCAAAGAAAACGTACATAATTCGTTCACGAAAGAAAGGGGATATAAATATTTACAAAAAAATATAGATTAGACATAAATCGATATGTTAAAATAAGAAATAAAAACTGATGAAATAGAAATAATGAGTAGTAAAATAGAGTTAAGATTTGAATTCTGTAGGTAATATGACTGGTATTGTCTATAATAATTGATAAATGAAAGACTATTTTTTAAGATTTAAGATTTTTTTACAAAATTTTAACTATTTTTTATTTAATAAAAAAAATAAAATCATTATAATTCTCTTTAAAATTATTCTTATTTTAAAGTAATTCTTTTCTCCATTCTTGGATATAATAGTTAAAACATTTGCATTATCCTTATTCTCACTCTCTTCTTCTTCTTGTTCCTCTTTCTGATGCATAAAAACAAATAAAATAGGGGTAAATTTTTCCTTTTCCCCTGTCGTTTTCTACGTTAGCATTCATACGTTTTAATTGCAAGGATGGGATCCTTCTGGGAAGCTGGTGAAAGTGCTGTATGTTTCTTTTTTTTTTTTTTTCAAAGGATAATATTATGATACATCTATCAAATTATCAATCTTTGGTGGGTCTTTAAATCCATGATCTATAATGATGGCCCGCCAAAGCATCGATCCAAACCATGTGATTACTCTGCAATGTTTGGTGGGAATATTGCTTGTTATCGGAATTTTAACTAATAAAATTAATTATAGAACAAAAGTTATTACTTGTTGTGTTAGAGACAATATTTTACTAATTAAATTAATTACAGACAAAAATTACTATTTGTTGTGGCAGCGATAATATAGTTAATGGTCTAAAATAATTGCACGGTTTGAATCTAACATGGAATAAAAATTACTACTTGTTGTGGTAGAGATAATATTACAATAAAATTTCTTTATAATTATAACGTTGAAACTAAATTATTTTTATTATTCTAAAAAATTATAAATTAATAGAGGTGCAACTATGAAAATTATTATTTTAACTTAATTATTTTTAGTGCAAGTAGGGGTGCCAATTGGTATTATCTTGTTAAATCGTATTCATGTCGTGTTCTATGTAGATCAACTTGAACTTGACTTATTTAATAACATATCAAGAATTAAAAATTTTAATTTTATATAACTAATAAATGATTAAACTGTTTGTAATTGTATTACTAATTTAAAATATTTTTTTGTATATTATAATATATTTTTACAATACTTATAATATTATATAAAAAAAAATATTAATTAGTTTTATTCTAAATATAACTAAATATCTTTTAAAACATGAGGACTATAATTAAAATTATTAAATTATAAATAAGTTAATACATTATAATTATTTAAATAATTAATCATATTATAAATAAATTTATGTGTCAAAAATTCTAAACTCAAACTTGATATAATAATTAGTCGTGTCAAGTCATAATTATTTATTTAATAATCGTATTATTTTATATCAACTCAAATCCATAAATTCATGTTAGTTTAGCGTGCTGTGTCAAAAATTGACATTGTAAGTGTAAGTGACATAAAAGTTATTGAATTGATTTCTATTTCATTTGTAAAGGATTTTATTTTCTATTCTTACCACCAAATAACACTTCTAAAATTTAGTCATATGATGCAAGTATTATTAGAAATTTTAAATATTATTATCGTTAGTGTTTTAATTGTCTACTTTAAAAGCAAATAAAAAAATTATGTCTTGAAACTATCAAATATAAGTATTCTTGATAGTATTTTAAATGCAATTTCTACATGAATAATTAATGTGAAGTCATAACCAATTGCTAATTGTTTTAAGTAGCGCAAAATTAGTACCCTTAATGTTGATAACTTATTAATTACAAATAAAGTGAAAAAGGATAATCAAAGAGTTATTATAAAATTGAATGATCAAATTCGGTAACTTCATTATACTAATTGAATGGATGTTGATATTTTCCTTAATCATCCAAATAAATAACAAGTAGTGTATGTTTTAATTGAAGAAAAAATTATTGCTACAATTAGAGAAGAAAAAGAAAGAGATAATTCTGAGAATGATAGCATAGAATACAAAAAAATATGTGCAAAAAAATTTAAAAAGTGCTTGAAAAGGTAGCAACTTTTTGATTTTAACAAAAAGATGCTTGATTAGGCTAGTTATTACGTATTTACAAATTTAAACAATTGGTAATAACTTTAAAAAATAAATCATTATCTTAAATAACTTAAAAAATATATTTTTTTAATTTAATATAATATAAATTTTTTTATAATATTTATATTATTGTTGCTATATGAAGATAAGTTTCTTAAAATAAATTTAAGAAATTTATAATTTATTATAATATAAAATTTATTTTATTTATAATTGATTCAAATTAAAATCAAAAATTTTTTATGATTAAAAGAAATTCATTTTATATAAAATATTATTGCATAGAGATTTTTTTAATGTTGTACACAACACAAACATACACATTAATTAAGGCAAAGGGTTTTCTTTGCTAAATGGATAGGAATACTTCTTGTTCTCTGAACAAGTTGAAATGTGACAAGGAATCTCAAAAATCCTTTCATGTACTGTCTTTTCGTGCTTTCCCGTGTGGTTTTAATCCGAATGAGGGTGCTTTTGGATATGGGTTTCTTTTACTTTAGTTCTTTCTTTCTTTATTTGTTTTTATTTTTTTAAATTAATTCCTAGATAGGGTCTTCTGCAAGTAGCTGGCCATGATTGCCAAATGGTCCTTAAACGAAACAAAAAATGCAAAAGAAAGAAAAGATTATACCTATATTGATTTGACAGCATGACCGTCCATGATAACTTTTTCTAGTGACTTTGAGCAGAGAGAGAAGCCTAGATATGCCATTGCCATCTTTGTTTTTCACATATGCTCAATTTCTTCCCTGTGAAGTCGTAGCTCTAGCTGTAGAAATAACTGTAGTACTCTCAATCCAAAGAAACCCCATATTTTCATACAACTTGGATAGTGTCTATGCACCAAAGCATTGTAACTTTATCAGAATAATGTATAAAAATTTGGATCAAAGGAAAGCTAGCTAGCATATGGCACGGATAAAGATCATGGGAAAAGATCTCTCTAATTATAGTCCAGAAGAGGGATTTTTGTTCTCTTTTTATTTATTTATAAATATTTCTATTTATTATTAATTAATTAATGCATTATTTCTTTTCAAAAGGTACGTAATTATGGGTCAAGATAATTTTTGCCTCCTTTTACTTTTGTTCACTTGGTCTCTCAAACAAAGCTGTCTCATATACTTTGTGGATCGAAGCTAGCTATCTCAAACAAGGAGTTTCTGTAGTTAGGTCCATCAACTTTGATGATCACATTTTTGTGGGTACGTGAGAACATTTGGTCTCCTCATCATTTCACTGAAAATCAAAATTTTTTTTTTCCTTTCATGACATTTATCAACTTTAATTTCTTTATTGAGATCGATCCACAGAGTGGTTGAGTAGTATAATACATTGATTTCAAATTTTAGTTTGTATTTTAGCATGCATTTCTCTTTTAAAATTAGTTTCATATGCTAAACGTTAATGCTTTAAGTTAATTTCAGGTAGTATTTTGCATATAAATACATGGGAACTCGATCTTGGGAAAATAGAAAATATTGTATATAAAATTACGTTCATAGGAAATATATATAGATAAAGATTTATTCAATTACAGTTAGGGATTCGAGAGAGGGGGAGACAAAGCTGTCCCCTCTCTGTATAGGAATATGGATACAATGGAAAAATAAAAAATCGGGTACATATTCCCTTGTGTGTGACGCTTGGTCTCCTTGACAAGGTCATGGAAAAAGGCATACTGAAATTATACAACCATTTAAAAATTGTTAATGGTATAGATAAAGAAAACAAAACTAGCAGTATCTTGGGATTTTAAACAGTGATCGAAGGCTGTGTTCAACTGTTAGGCAGGAAAAGAATAATGACTTCTGTAAATCTGCGTGTATGTCTGATCTTTCTACTGTTCAATTCACTGTGCAGCTCAAATGCCAAAGATTTTGCTGGTTAATTAGATCGAATCCACAAAAAATTTTTAGTTAGTCTGTAGGAAGGAGTTATTGTTTTCAAAAATGCAATGCATGTACCTACATGCATGAACTCTTACGTGCATACACGTGGTTTTGTGTATTTCAAAAGCAGAAAGCATTTAAGAAGATATGTACCCTAATTACAATCATATTGTTTTTCAAGAAAAGCGGCCATTTTTTATGTAGAAAGCAATAAATTGGAGTAGAAAAAAACGTAAGGGTGATTGATGTCTCTAGAGAGGGAGACTAATATGAGTGTTGCATAGTGGTTTGAGTCTTAGTGAGAAGAAGTGGACCAAAGGGTCAATTCTGGTAGGTTTGATCTCACAACAAAGGGGTAATATATTGATTGCCAATAAATGCTGTGCGCAGTGTAGTTCTGATTTTCTTAGTTGCTACTGTTGGTTTGATCTTGAGTGCATGTAATATCAGAGAACAGTATACAAGGGAATTAGTAACCCCCATGCTTTCAACGGACAGTGTTATGGGTCAATATTGTGAAAACGAGGGAGGGACTAGAAATGAAAGATGTTCACTAATTTTTGCCTTTTTTTTTTTAAATATCTCTGTGAAGAAATAAGATAAAATTTTCTATAATTTTTCTATTTTTAATTTTTAAAAATTTAATAATACTTAATATAAAGAGTAATAAAGAGTTTAATTTTTTTTAATTTTTTAATGAATAAAAATTAGTCATAGGTATTCCCATTGTCATTATTGTTATTGAACGCAACAACTTTCATGTATACGTGCGTTCACTGTCTAACAACAATGGCAGGCTTATATTTCAAAGCCGGCTCTTTGCGGTCAGAAAGAGAAAGAGAAAGAGAAAGACACAGAGATAGAGAAAGAGAGGTGGTCAAAGACTCACTGACATGTCCTTTCAATCTACAGTTACCATCAGAAGAAGAGGTGTGTATGCACTGTATGAGGCATCAGTATCTGTTGCATTTTTCCCCAACCAACAGAACTGGGGCTCCACATCGTTGTGGCTTTTAGTCTGCACCTTGCCCATACTTGCTCTTTTTATATCTCTGTGTGTAATGACTAGTTCTCCCAATGATATATATTCTAATTCCTGTTCAATCCCTTCTCTCTTTAAACTTCATGTATAACCGGCACAAATGTTAATGCTCTCTAACCAATTTTTTTGCATTCTGTTATGTAATACTTTACTCAACTCTTTCTCTCTCTCTCTTTCTTAAAGGTAATCATTTGTTTTGAATTTTCCAAGTAATAATGAATCTTAAATGGTTTATGTTCCATCCATCAACAACCACATCTCTCCACTAACCACAGCAAAAGGCCATCATAAAAGCTGATACGTTTGCAGGACGTAAAGCCTCTCTCAACTACACTTGGAGCAAAATATACTGATCACCGCGTTTAGGGAGAAAATTTCAGATTGAATAATTTTATTATATTAATATAAATAATATAATAAAATTATTTTATTAATAAAAAATTATTTATTAGTTATAAAAAAATTAAAAATAAATTTTATAAAATTTTTAAAATATATTAATTAAAATTAAATTTTATTTTTAATTTTTTATTTATAATTAATAAATAATTTTTTAATTAATTAAATAATTTTATTCTATTATTTATATTAATATAATAACATATCGTTCTATTTAAAACTAAACTTTCTCGTATTCATATATAGAGTAAGAGTTTGCCTTATGTTCATCTTGGCGAACGATACGTGGGTTGGTGAAGAATCGTATAAGGATATCTCAAAAGAAATGAATTATTAAAGTAATCGGCTGATCAACACCCCACAGGTATATTATCCCTAAAAGTTTTAATACCTCGTGGTCTTATTTCAAAAATGTACGTTCTTCTGGTTTCCCTTGTAATCTTCTCAGCCGCTCGTGTTGGCAAGGAACAATCACAAGTTGATGCAAAGATGCACGTCATATTACTTTCAGGAACATGCAATTTTATAATGTGTGGAGAATAGAACGAGTCCTCGTTGAAGAATTTATTATACTTGCTCTCTTGTCTCTACTTTCCTCGAGAGTTCTTTGTTGATTGCCTGCTATTGATAAACAAACTTCGAGATTACAAACATGGTTCAGTATAATATATTAGACTTCTTTAAAATTTCCTACCTAGCCAGTGGCATCACTTCATAGAATTTCGTTAGCGTAATCCTCCTGTAGGTTTTCTGTCTCATTTTCGCATCTCTCTCGTTTTGAGTGACACTGTGTCTGAATTACTGTTTTATATATTGTCAACCATCAGCAAGCTAGAGCTCACTAGATTAGATGACAAAACTGGAAAAGCTCAACAAGAACGAGTGAAGAAACCTCAACAAGAGTTTGAAAAGGAAAGTGAATTTACATGAACTTAGCCTAACATTGCCTAACATTCTTGTTAGGCTAAGTTCAAACCATCGACTTGCTCTTTCGTCTCTACTTTCTCCGTGCATTCTTTGTTGATTTCCTGCTATTGATAAAAAAAAGCTTTAAGAATACAAACATGGTTCAGTATAATATATTAAACTTGTTTAGAATTTCCTACCTAGCTAATTGGCATCACTTCATAAATTTTATTTAGTATAATTCTCCTGTAGTTTCTCTATCTCATTTTCGCATCACTTCCTTAAAAACGTCTCCCGTTTTGTGTGGCACTGTGCTCTGAATTCATGTTCTATCTATTGATAACCATAAGCAAAGCGAGAAGTCACCAGATTAGATGACAAAACTGGAAAAGCTGAATAAGAACTAGAGAACAAACCATCAACAAGAGTTTGAAAAAGAAGGTGAATTTACATGAACTTAGCCTAAAATGGGTTGTGGTGTCAAACAATTCTTAGGAAAGCCAAGAACTGAAAAAGATACAACAAAAGAAGGTGACTCTCCAAGTAAATTGATGCTTATATATATGTTCTTACTTGGAAAGCCTACTGGACTATATCAATCCCAACAGATCAATCCCATTTCATCTATGTTACTCCATGGACACATTATCTTGTTCTACTTCAGATGCTGGCTCATCTTCTTCTTCAAAACCATCAATGCCGTAAGCTGCATGGCCATTCCCAAAAGCCCTTATATGGTCTTTAAGAGATCTCTTGTGCTTGAAATCAGACCCACAAATGCAGTACCAGAGCTTCCCACAATTCTTTTCATGAGTCCTCCAATCTCCCCTCACAGCAAAAGCCTTGCCACATTTTCTGCACATGAAAGGCTTAATACCATGCTTCCTCTTGTAATGCGTTTGCAGGGTTCTAAAATCTTTAAGAGGCTTTGCTCTTGGGTGATCAATGTTGTTTCTGCAACCTGGTGCACAACAATAACAAGGAAGCCTAAGCATGCCGGTTGGTTGAGTTCCCCTTAGAGATTCCGGGCCTTTTCTATACTGAGATCCATGCCCCCACATATGCATCTAGAACACAATTCAGTCATTCCACGAATCAGTAGGAACCAACAAAATCAGAACAACTTATATCTAAGCTCATTAAATTCAAACAAAATTTGGAACCATTTGCACTTAATACTATATCATAGCACAACAGTATAATTAATCCTTGATAGCAATGAAAGAAAATTAAATTTGTGTTTGGTTGATCAAATTAGTAGTATTATGAAGCGTATACCATGTTTTATCCACAAGTATGTATTAAGGCCTAATTTATGGTGTTTAAAATTTCTACTTCTTGCTGAGCCCAAAGATAATTTTTGCGAAAAACGGCCTTTCCAAAATAATTAATTACTTGTCTTAGTCAGAATGAACAACTTATGTGGTATTTGCTTCAGTGACGATGTGAATCAAAAAGGGTTCATATGTTCTACCATAAATTTTAGGAAACAATTTCTAGGTTTCTTTGGCTGCTCATGGTTCAGAAAAGAACAAGAGAGGAAGACAGAAAAGAAAATGTATGTCTCTTGATTCAGGAGATGTATTTAGAGCTGATGATAACTACGTATAGTTTTCATGTTTGTAAGCAGTTTTGTTCCAGACTGAAGGTTCACACAAATAAACTTGTTCCTTCATTAAGATCGTCTGAACCCCTGAAAAAAACTGCAAAATTGTCAGTTTGTACACGCCTACCAAACTGTCGAGCACAGACTTAAAGTACCAAAGACATAAGGAACATTGCCCGTGTTGTTCAATCACAGAAAGGAAGGTACTAATCTCGGTCTCGGTTGGATCATAAAGACTCATACAAAACTCCAAACCCATACATCATGCAAAGAAAAGGTTTTTCACAAAACAAAATCGAGAAGTCGATAATAATAATAATAAAAAAAACCCTATATGTTTTTGTCAAAGAAGAAATATTAACTTACCAACAAATAATTTTCGTCTCAAGATTTTGACAGTGGGGAATTGTTTATAGCTCAAATCAGAATAGAAATTCAGAGATAAAAAGGAAAAGGCGAATTTCATTCCGCATTTCTGTTTACTTTTAATAGAATATATAACTGAAGAAAGAGAAAAAGAGAGAGAGAGGAAGAAGAGAAGAAAGGAAAGGTGGAATTTGGGGCTATAATTCATGCTATGAAACTAAATCATTACCTGCATGTTGTTGTATCTGTTGAAGGTCTTGCAACAAACAGGGCAAGAAAATTGTGTAGGGCCAATAAGAATCTGGGAAGGGGTGGGGATCCAATACTGCCCCTTGTTGAGTCTGCTGATGGGGTACCCAGAATCGTCACCCTCTCCATCTTTATCAGTGATCTCAGAAGAAGAAGATAAAACAGAAGCCATTTCAGCAGCGCTAGGACTTGGTAAACCTATGTGAAGTGCAACAGTGACAGTTTCATCATCTTGAGTACTAGCACTAGTTAAGAACAAACTTTCCTCTTTGCCTTTGTTCTTGTCTAAATCCATGGCAGTACTGAAAGAATATTCGTGATGATGATCTTCTTCTTCTTCTTCTCCTACTTCATCTTCTTCTTTTTCATGCCTTGTTGGGCTCAAACTTAAAAGAGGTAAGGCTTCTCTGAGAGGAGGAGAAGGAGGTGAAGTTTGGTATTGAAAAAAATTAGGGTTAGCAGTTTGGTTTTGGTTTTGGTTGTGGGTAATGAAAGTGTTTGTGTAGAAGTTGTGAGTATAGTGAGGCTGTGAAGAAGAAGAAGGATATTGTTGCTGGTCTTGAGATGGGTAATGGTGAAGATTGTTGAATTTGAAAAAACCGGAGAAGAAATTTGAGTAAGGGTCAGCCATGGTGATTGAGAGAGGAGAACAGTTTTTGTTTTGATGATGGGATTGCTTTAATTTATAGAGAGAGAGAGAGTACAAGATGACTGAAGAGCGTGTGAATGGTGTAGAGTAATCACATTAGTCAATAAAAGACATTAAAAGAATTAAAGGCCACAAGGGAAAGTAAGATAATAAAATCACCTAGCGAGGAAATTAATAATTTTATTTATTTAATTTATTCATTTATTGATTATAATAGAAGAATCTGTTTTCTTTTTAAAGGGAAATAAAAGAACTTATGCATAGATTCTTTGGAAATACCGTTAATCGTTGTTTCATTTGTGAAATCGTCAATTTCTTTCTACGTATTTTGCAACGTTAGGGTCTTCTTTTTTCTTTTTTTTTTTGGCATATTGACTAAAATGCAGTCCCATTTTTCCCCCTACCACATTTTTCCCGTAGCATTTTCCTGCATGACTTGAAGAGTTCCCATGGCAACAATCAATAAACTAACAACAACAAAAAAAAAAAAAAAAAGAAAAGTTGCTTAATTAGGAGCCTTTCCACTGGGTTAGCTCTTTTTCTAATGGGTTACCATTAGGGTGTCAATTGAAATTTGTCAATTTCTAGAAATATATATATATATATATGTTTTGTATACAAAATTTATTAGTAAATTATACTAGATAGCACATAATAGTTAGGTGTTACATAATTTATTACATTAACTAAAGTTACAAATTTTGTAAGTGTAATATTATTTTATTTCATTCGAAAATTATTTGCTCAACAGTTTAATTAATAGAGAATATTAATCATCCCTTTATAATCATACTAAATTAGGAGGGGTTATCAACAAATATTCTATATATGCTCCAAAGAAAATAATAATGATAGCTTTCCCCTCCACCTTCCGAGTATAAGTTTATTTATGAAAATATTTAAATATTTTTATTTGAAATAATATTATATTTTTTATATTTTTAATTTAAAATTTTATTTTAAATAATATAATATTTATCAAATAAATAATCTATGTTATTTAATTTAAATACGGTTATTTTTACATATTAAATATTATCATGGATTATAATTAAAATTATAATTAAAAGAAAATGATTTATTTGTGAAAATTCTATTGTAACTTGCTCTGAATGAAGTAAAAATTAGTGTTGTACTTGTCAAATTTCTAATCAAATTTTATGTATGACTAAATGTTATACATAAAATATTTATTAATTTTACTCTCTATCATTTATGCGGTAACAATCAATGATAGAGCAAATACTACATTATTTTTGTAGTATAGTGTCATACATAATAATTAATTTCCTTTCAAAATCTAGAGAGCAGATTAAAGTAAGTAATTAATTAGAAAAGAAAAATATGTAGGTGTGTATGAGGCAACACATGAAGGTAGTTTGGTATATTTTAATAGAAGATTGGCTCTCATCCCAAGCAATTTGCATCAAGCTTTAATCAAAAACTATTGAGTAGTTACTCCGTAGCCCAACAATTCCATTGGAGTGCGCACTCATGTCGGCCTTGGACAAGCCTGTGTCAACTCTTACCTCCGAATTCATTTGTATTTGCATTAATACTGCATGTAGCCACTCGATACGGTCATCTACGTATTAAGCTCTAGGAATTCAATGTTTCAAGCTTTCAAAGTTGAAGTAAATATTGCAGAAAGAAACATAATATTCCACAGTAAATTTCAGCTGTATGGATTAATGACAACTCAAAATATCTCTTACATATTCTGAAGAATATGAATTCAATAAACAGTTAACAATTAATGGTTCATATAATCCATTCGATTCTTTTCTACTCTGCTGGGTTACATTTACTTGGCACTAGTAACAATCAACAGCAAAAAGAAAAACGAACAGCTATAATTTTGTTTTTATATACTCAAAAGCGAGATATCGATAGCAGTAGTACTTCGAGTTATTAATATCCTCAGTGTTTAGGCGTGAAAGTTGAGAATGCATTTAGTGTAAAGCAAAAACCACAAGTCAATTGTCAGTTTTCACCACTTTGTCTTCTCCATCGACAGGTTTGACACATGGATCAAGAGTTAATTTGCAGTGGGTAACGGGTCATATATCCCACTTAAAAATGTACTTTTGTTAAAGAGAGATTTATGTTGCCTTTAGTTCGAAATCTCGCTTTCAGCAGACGCATATCTTAGCAGCTGCTTCCAGCTTGTACAGTGTGACCACGAGCAGCGTGAGTGCATTAATTTGCTTTGTACAGTGTGACCACGAGCAGCGTGAGTGCATTAATTTGCTTTAAAAGTAAATCTAACAGCAAGGAAAATTATTAACTATGAATGTGATTCCTTATTGCATACAGAGAACTTAAGGATTCCCACCCCCCTTTCTTTTCATATTTTTTAATATAAACCCTGACTCAAACGAGGAAAACATGAACCATGGATCAGTTTGATAATAATGTGACATTTCAAATGATCACTACTAATTATACTGAAAAAAAAAAAATCGATTAGAAGGTATCGATTAAGTGTTTGATAGGTTATACTTTTAAAAAGTGTTATCAATTAGAAAAATCATTGTTAATAAGGTGTTTGCGAGAGTATATAGTAACTAAAATAAACATGAAATGCATGTGTAATGTTTACGATGGAATTAAATGGTGTGGGTTTGTATGATTTGTATTAAGATAATTATAGAAATATATTAAATAAAAAATTACTTTTTAAAATTAAACTTTAAAAATAACAT
>CP135533.1:4518227-4552543 GCA_032402905.1 Khaya senegalensis
ATTGTAACTTGCTCTGAATGAAGTAATAATTAGTGTTGTACTTGTCAAATTTCTAATCAAATTTTATGTATGACTAAATGTTATACATAAAATATTTATTAATTTTACTCTCTATCATTTATGCGGTAACAATCAATGATAGAGCAAATACTACATTATCTTTGTAGTATAGTGTCATACATAATAATTAATTTCCTTTCAAAATCTAGAGAGCAGATTAAAGTAAGTAATTAATTAGAAAAGAAAAATATGTAGGTGTGCATGAGGCAACACATGAAGGTAGTTTGGTATATTTTAATAGAAGATTGGCTCTCATCCCAAGCAATTTGCATCAAGCTTTAATCAAAAACTATTGAGTAGTTACTCCGTAGCCCAACAATTCCATTGGAGTGCGCACTCATGTCGGCCTTGGACAAGCCTGTGTCAACTCTTACCTCCGAATTCATTTGTATTTGCATGAATACTGCATGTAGCCACTCGATACGGTCATATACGTATTAACCTCTAGGAATTCAATGTTTCAAGCTTTCAAAGTTGAAGTAAATATTGCAGAAAGAAACATAATATTCCACAGTAAATTTCAGCTGTATGGATTAATGACAACTCAAAATATCTCTTACATATTCTGAAGAATATGAATTCAATAAACAGTTAACAATTAATGGTTCATATAATCCATTCGATTCTTTTCTACTCTGCTGGGTTACATTTACTTGGCACTAGTAACAATCAACAGCAAAAAGAAAAACGAACAGCTATAATTTTGTTTTTATATACTCAAAAGCGAGATATCGATAGCAGTAGTACTTCGAGTTAATTATATCCTCAGTGTTTAGGCGTGAAAGTTGAGAATGCATTTAGTGTAAAGCAAAAACCACAAGTCAATTGTCAGTTTTCACCACTTTGTCTTCTCCATCGACAGGTTTGACACATGGATCAAGAGTTAATTTGCAGTGGGTAACGGGTCATATATCCCACTTAAAAATGTACTTTTGTTAAAGAGAGATTTATGTTGCCTTTAGTTCGAAATCTCGCTTTCAGCAGACGCATATCTTAGCAGCTGCTTCCAGCTTGTACAGTGTGACCACGAGCAGCGTGAGTGCATTAATTTGCTTTGTACAGTGTGACCACGAGCAGCGTGAGTGCATTAATTTGCTTTAAAAGTAAATCTAACAGCAAGGAAAATTATTAACTATGAATGTGATTCCTTATTGCATACAGAGAACTTAAGGATTCCCACCCCCCTTTCTTTTCATATTTTTTAATATAAACCCTGACTCAAACGAGGAAAACATGAACCATGGATCAGTTTGATAATAATGTGACATTTCAAATGATCACTACTAATTATACTGAAAAAAAAAAATCGATTAGAAGGTATCGATTAAGTGTTTGATAGGTTATACTTTTAAAAAGTGTTATCAATTAGAAAAATCATTGTTAATAAGGTGTTTGCGAGAGTATATAGTAACTAAAATAAACATGAAATGCATGTGTAATGTTTACGATGGAATTAAATGGTGTGGGTTTGTATGATTTGTATTAAGATAATTATAGAAATATATTAAATAAAAAATTACTTTTTAAAATTAAACTTTAAAAATAACATCTTTCTTGTTTCTTTAAATCTGTTGCAAAAGGGAATAATTTTGAAAAAAGTAGTTTTTAAAATATTTTATCAAATATTTAAAATAAATATTAACTTATTAAAGTTAATATTAACCATATAACAATCACAGCCTAAAATATTAATTAAATGAAATAATTATTTAATTATTATTATTATGTAAATAAAGTTATAATTTCATTGTATTTGAGCGTTAACCAACTAAATTTAAATAAAAATATACATAAATATTTTTATTTTTAACTATCTAAGTAGATGCATTTTGTATGACTTTGTCTCTGCAAGTTTCATTATTCATTTTGGCCTCCGTAACTTCTTGAATCTAACTTTGACATTATTGATGAATACATACTTTTGTTTGACGGCTTTATTTCACTCATACTCCACAGAAAGTTATTTCATTACACAACAGTGCAACTCAAAACAAATAAATATTAATAAAAATAAAATCTTATCATAATTTATAGAGTGGTTGCAGATAATTAGATATATATGTGCCAAAATGTAATTGATATGTGTGACATGTAGGTAGGTATAATTATCGAAATTCAATTCAAATTCTACTGCTAAAAATAAAATTTATATTTTTAATAGTATTATATTTTATATTATTAACAAATAAATTTGAATTATATGATATATAATTTAAATTTTTTTAATTAAATAAATATATTTTAAATTATAAAATTTAAAAATAAATTTATAATAAATTATATATTTAAAATAATTAATATTTATTCAATAATTATTGAATTTGTCCTATGAATCATATATGGTTGTAAGTGATCTAACAGAATTGGAGAGGAGAGAAGCAAATGCTATTGAAAGAAAGAAAGAATACAGAGAAGCAAAGTACACAAAGACATAAATACTGGCTAAAATCTAGCTGCAACTGCCCACCTCAGATTTCCCATTAAAAACGCTTACAATTGAGTGAGAGAGAGAGAAACGAGGGAGGAAGAAAGAAAGAGAGATTCAATGTTTTTTACATGTTGCGGGACCCTATTCCCACCAAACATAACACTCCTCTCCCCACAACCCCACCCCCTAAAAGAAAATGTTCAAAAAAAAAAAAGGAAAAAAGGAGAGAGAATGACTCTTACTATCCCAATTCGAGAAGAGTCACTTGGTTTTTAGAAGAAGAGATGGGCTGGGTGACGATGTCGGCAAAAGGCATGCATTGATGGGGGACATTCTGCTGCCCTACTCGTGTTTTTTTCCCCTCTCATTTGTGGCCACTGCAAAGAAAGGGATCGATCATTGCACCATAAATCTAGCATAGATGTTTAGCACAAATTAAAGTTTGACAGCCAATTTCACTTTCTACTTTTCCTTAACAGCAAAAAAGAAAAAGGAGTTCCTGGTAGTCGTGGCCTTAATTCTCTAATCCGTTTATGTACAATCTCATCTCGTTAACTTATTATTCCAATTAAAATTTTCCTACTGCACTTATTTTTCTCTTGAGTGGGGAAACGCGCGCGCGCGCCCACATATATGCATATATATTTATTTTTGAATTAGTTCTGGGTCCTCTAATTAGTTTTCTATTTTGTTATGTTACGGGAAACAGACAAAAGGACCAAACTAAACCCTTTATCTCTCTTTCCTTTCCGAAAATCTTCTCATTAAGCAGTAAGCACAAAGCCCCATGCCATCTGCTAGAGTTTGAACCTTTACAAAATTTCTTGTGCTTAGCAAAATAAGTAGCATTTCTCAAAGGAAATCCGAACATGTTAGCATATTTTCGGTACATGGAGTTGGGAAGCAGTACAATACATGCATCTGGATATGTAAATTTCCTTGTGCTGTTATATATGCAAAGATATTGCATACATTAAACCCTAGTTTTATATTAAAATAATATATAGAAAAATGAGAAGAAGATTGAAAATGCAACAAAAAGTCGTAGTTGTATTGACAAGAAATCCCATTCTGCTTTCATACGCTCTCCTTTGTTATGTTTCCAAGACAGCACGAGCCAGTGTGTGTGCATATTGTATTTGAGAGAATAAAGACCACTTCGAGTTTCCTTGTCTATGTCTTGCTCTTAGATTTGCAAACATTTCTGCTTCTGCCATTGCAAATCCCCAAAATCTCCATAATTTTTTTAATGAAGGAAAAGTACACCAAGAACTAAGCATTAATTAATTATTTGCTGCGAAGAGCAACCATGAGTGAAAACTTTTTTTTTTTTTCACTTGTTGGGATTTTTAATACGAAGATAAACATGGTGAAAATTAAGGTTTCTCCTTAATAAGAATTAAATGAAAGACTATTTACTTTAAGTTGATGATATTTCAAGTAAGGTGTAAGGACAATTTTTTTTCTTTTTTTCACACTGAGTTCCTGTAATTTTTTATAATATTTTCATAAGAAAAAGAGCTTTTGAACAAAGTATTTTTTTTTAATGAAAACACATGAAACACTTATTTTATATTTAAATGATTTTATCATTGATCAATGATATATTAACAACAAGATGGTAGGTAAAATTGCATTTCATATCATCAACACGGTCAGAAAAATACTATTTTGCTTTCCAACAATAAAAAAGTTTTGATTATGCTCTCTTGAAGGATTAATTAATATACCAAATTGTTAATTCTCTCTAATCGCACCAATATAATTGGAGTGGCTGAAAATATCGACAAAAGATTCACCATTCACTCTTGTCTCTCAATTTGAATCGATGAAATCTCCTTCTGGGATTACCACTTAACTTAAGAATGCAAGATGATTGGCAGTACCATGCAACTTTACCACTAAACATAAAATGATAGCTATTTAGAAATAATTACTCTTTGTCGTTTTCCCAGTTAAAAAAGAAAAAGAGAAAATTTCATTAGTATAAGCTAAACCCTTTATTAGTCTTTAATGTGATTGAAATTTAAAACTCAAATTTTTGATACCGCAAAAAATATAAATTAAAAACAAAGTTTTGACTCATAAAAAGCTAGTCAATTCAGACTGAATGTTGTTAATTAGATTTTTATTAAAAAAAACTACTGCTTGACCTAAAGTGGATGCGATAATATATCATAACTCAACTTTTCATTGATCAACGATATCATATATGAACATAATTCACACACACAAGACATGAAAGAGAGCATTTCCAAGCAATATAATTGGTATGCCAACCTAAGGTAGCCTGTTATAAACTTTTTGAACATGGCTAGCTAGCAGGGATTCTAGGTTGTAACCCAGGATAAAACAGTTATTACAAATCTAAGCAGCTTCTATCAGTGCAGAAACTATATACAGTAAAATCTCTTTATAGACAATGTTGGTGCCAAATTAATTTTATAACTATGAGAATATTATAATTTAATAAAAGTAAAGTAGCAAAAATTATTGTTTTGACTTAGTTATAAGTGATATAAAAATAAAGTGTGCATTACATTAATAATTAATCAATGAATTATGTCAACTCTAGTGTATAAATATTGATAAAAGAGATATTTTGACTTTTACTAAAAATTATTAATGCTATCGAATTATTATATAAACTCATATTAAAAAATATAGTAACTGATGTGTGTTATTTTTATATAATTTTAATATATTTTTTTTATATTTTATTCATTCTTTTATTTATTTATCATATATATATATATTATTTATTTTTATATAAGAGAAAATAAATTCATGAAATAATAAGATTTAGAGTAAAAAATGAGATTTGGAGCGCATAAAAAAGCCATTGGACAGAATTACCAGCACCACAGCTCCAAGTCTCCAAAATTGCAGTAGTAGTACATTAATTTTGAACAATGACATTGCTATAGTAAAAAAAAGTCATAACTCCAAAACTACAGCACCAGAAGATAAGGAAGCGATGCCCTAATGAGTGTTTATGGGCATTTTACTTGTTTTGTTTTCTTGTAGAAGGAGAACATCACAAGAGACGAGAAGAGTTACCCAGAGACTTTTAGGATGAAAAATAGAAGAGTACAAAGAAAAAGAGGAGAAGAACAAAGGAGAACTCAATGAAAGAGGACACCAAAGTCTTCAATCTACTTTTTTTTAGTTTTATTCTTCTTTCTTTAGTTCTTCTAATTTGAGAGGTTGAATTTAATTTTTATCATTGTAGTTTTTTACAATATGAACCAATTTTATTATTTTAAGCAATTATATAGCCAAACTAAGATGATTGAAAATTTGTCTTTTTGAATTTATTAAAATTTTTTATTATTGGTTGGATATTTTTTATTGTTCTTAATACTTCTAATTTATTGACTATTGATTTGTTGTTTTGATTGTATATCAATATCCAAAAAAAAAAAAGATATTTATACTTGTGATCTAATATTGAATTTTATTAAGTTTATATAAAATAGAAATATACTTGTATATCTAATATAATTAATGCATTTAATTCATAAATTTAATAAATTTTTTTATTATCTTAATTTATATAAGAAAATGAATTGATAAGTTAAAAATATTTTCATTATAATATTAAAAAAGGCTAATAAATACTTTCGAAATTCTCGATTATCAATTATTGTCTTAAATTTAGTTAATAAAAATAAGCAAAATTAATTTAGATTAGTTTAAGTAAAACCATACATCATGGAGTTCTCACTCCTATTAAGTTTATCTTAATATTTTCTTTGATTTAGTTTAGTCATTAATTTTTTTTTAGCATAAACCATATCTTTATTTAACTCATTTAGATAAAATTAAGATATTTTAACTTGATAGATAGATAATAAATAATCAATTCTCTGTGAAAAATACTTAACTTGTCATTATATTATTTATTTACGATAGCGTATATTTGTGTTTGTATAGATATTTTTATAACGATAACAACTTTAATAAATAAATCATTATCTCAAACAATTTTAAAAAATATTTTATTGTATTTTTTTCTTTTTTTTAATGTAACATGGCATATACTTTTTGTAATATTAATATAATTATTACTATATGGATGTAAGTTCCTTTAAATAAAATTTTAAAAAATTATAATTTATTATAATGTGAAGGTTATTTTTATTTATAACTAATTTAAATTGAAACCATGATTTATTTATCACTATGTGAAAGTTTTGTTTTGTTTTTATAGAGTATTGATTAAAAGGATATAATATATATATATATATATATTTGGATTAGACAAACCTGAAAGTTGGGGAAGCAGTATTCAAAGTTTGGGATTCTAAAATGTAACAGTTAACTGGAAAAGCTAAAGCATGAAGTTATAAAGATAGCTACTGAAGTACCTCATAAGCACAATGCATGTTTTTAAAATAATAAATAGCAAAAATTATACAAGTCCTATTAGACAGAAATAGCTGCAACATTCAAGAATTAATGTGTTGGTGATTCTACATCAATGTAGCCATTTACTTTTTTGATATTGCAAAGATTTGAAGAGAAGGAAAAAAAGGAAAAAGATCGCATTTATCCATGGGAGTGTACTTGGGTTCTTGATATTTCGGGCATGCATATGCATTTGCAATACAATTAACCAGGATCCTCAATTCCAATAAAAGATTGTGATGAATTAATACGAAAATGGGACGGTGGACCTTGTCTGCCCTAATTATAAAGGGCTACATAACTTCCTCCTATTAGAGTAAACTCATATATAAATAGTTTTCAAATGTTCTTTAAATTAAATTTGATACTGCAAAGTGTGTATGAAAATACACATTGATAATACATTATTATGTTCCAAGACAACATATGAGAGTATATTGTATATGCCATTGCATTGCAAAATTTCACTTTGAAGTTTGATCGCGTTTTATGCCAAGAATGATGACCAAATTGTGATCATAAGGGCCTCTTTTTTTTTTTTATTTCAAGTGGAATTTTGTTTACTCATAAGGTGCATTTATTTTTAGAGGAAAAATTTTTCAAAAATGAAAATTTATTTTATTAATACCTAATGAAATAGTAATGTCATATATATATATATATATATATATTTGAAGAATATTTCATTACACATGAAAAAAATAAAAAACAAATCATATACATCCTCCCACATTTTAAATGAATAAAGCACCTAAAATTCATCAATCATAATGATAGTAGAAATTATAATAATATAAATGAGTTATATATTCATAAAAATAATGAAAATGTTTTTCATAAAGTATTATTGTGCCAAATTGGGCCTCCCCCATTTTCACCTATTTGTTACAAAAGGCATGAAAAATGTCATAATTGAAATATATATTTTTTTTAATTATACTTGTCCCTCTAATTTTCAAAATTAAGTTTTTTTTTCAAAAAATAATTTATTTCAAAACTCATATTTATTTTTATAGTTCAAAAAAATAAAAATTAATGTTAAGAAAAAAAGTAATTTATTAATTAAAATATCTATCTTTATAATGTTTAACCGATTATATCTATCAAAATTAAGATTTTCAATGTTAGGCAGAAATATTTGACCAAATATTAAGAATTTTATATTATAATACAAACTTTTGAGATTTTCTTTAAGTGAGCATTGTCAATCATACAAAATAAAAATAATTTTTTTTTATTAATATTACATTTGAAATTGAAAAATTGATTATATATTTTGTTATAATGCATGCACAAATGAATAAAGTATGTATCGATTCTTTTACGCAATTTGAACATGTATACAATTGAGAATCTACTTCTATTGTTGTTACTTATTTTAGAAAAATTAACAAGCTGTTGGGGAGAGTACACCAAATGGGAACATTGGGGAAGGTCTCTGATTTTGTACCAAAATCGAGGTTGTTTTCGTAACCGTTCATGTTAATCAACAATATTGAATTTTAACCAGAGTTGATTTAATTGAGTTCAAGATAGAGTTATATATTCATTATTGGCCTCATCTCAACCGTACATAAGTAAATCAACCGGATGTAAATAGTTTGGATAATATATAATTGTAAGAAATAGATCCAAACAATGATAGCAAGTACCGAGAATAAATGTTGACTCGCGTACCTCAAATATTAGCCCCAGGGAGATCGAGTTTTTTTTTTTTTATTTTGAAACTGTTGCCGAGGTTTCATTTTTGGCGAGTCTATGGGAGGGCGGCTCCCGTAGATTCATCCACAAATACAGATGCAACATCAAGACTCTGATCCATGTCAACCGGTGAGGTGAAGACTTATATTATCAGTGTATCAAGGGCACCACCACAAAAGCAACCATTTGTTGCACTCTCCATGATGGAGCTGAATAATCTACCTCTTCAACCTTAAAATCAGATACAAGGTTAAATCAAAGTCATGCCAAGAGGCAACCATTCATTGTTTACTCCCCCACGGAGACGATTTGGACGTAGATTCTCCTTCGGCTCTCGGGTGTGACAATAACATCTTGCCGCCAGTATAAGTTGTGCTGATAGATCTGTATCAGCACTGCTCGGAGGGATGTAATGACTTCTGCCTTCAAAATCTGCCCAAATCACTAGCACTAATCAATGATAAAGTTTGGTAACATTTTTTGATCGTCTTAATTGCCCAAATCAGATTATCGGCAGCTATAATCTGTTTCATGTGTCTTTTAAAAGTCAAGTAATAAACATGACTTGTTATGTCATAATTACGAATTACACCTAATAAATTATTCAAAATATTTTCGTTTTAAGTTTTTTTTTTTTCCGTAAAATAATTTACAAAAAAAATTATAATTGACAGCTAAATAATAAAAAAAATAATTTAATAAAAACTCTTATCAGCTTTATAACATTTGCTCACAGATCCTAGAATTTGTTGAAAAAGCACGCGCAGGTTAGACGAAGAAGCGATAGTTCTTGAAAGTACAACAATCTCCAAAACTGAGAATCTCATGGTAATCTCCTCAATATGAAGGTAATTCTGCTTGTTTCTATTAGAACGTGTTGCAACAGCTAACAAAATCATCAGCCATACCAACACCCCAAGAAACCTCCCAAATACATCTCAACTTTATCAATCTTGTAGGTCACATTGAAAACCCCTTGAATTGTAGGCCTCAAATCAAATAGAGAGCTGGTACTACCCATAATAATATTCTAAGCAAATTAAAACAAAAAAAAAAGCCCAAAACTTTTACTCAGTTTCCTTCGAGATATCTTCTACAACACTCAATAATATAGACCAAAATTTTTTACATAATGACAAGAGATCCGGGGGACCATGTATTTTAGAGTAGATTAAGCTTCTACTTTCTGCATCAAATCAAACGATCCAGTCCCCATTTTCACCGGCAACCCAAGACATATCCTAGCAGATGGAGTCTCTAACTTGTCCACCTCCCCATAAGTTGCTGCTTCAACGATGAACTTGGATGCAGTCTCAAATGTCATTTTACTAAAAGGTGATACTGATTCTGCTATGCCCCCAAGTCGGCTCATTGGACGATACCCGCCCGAATGGGTCATGAAGTCAGCAATCAGAGTTAAATGTCGGATATTCACAGATATTCCATAGGAACCGAAAACATGCTTTATCTCCCTGATTATGGTTTCCCTAGCAGCTTCCACACCATACGTTTCTAGCATGGATTGAATATTGTTGGAATAGACGTACCTGACATCAAGAAAATCTTGCAATCGCCAAAGCGCATGGAAATCAACTCCTGTTGTATGCAGCGCCTGGACTTTTTCTTTTTCTTCGGGCTTAATATCTTCCCTTTTCTTGGGATCTTTCCCATAGAAAATCACTTGACTTTCTTTGCAATTAGTCACTTGACACTGGTCTATCTTCCCAGAGCTCTGGATGTAAACCTTCTTGGCTGTATGCCGTGCAATCTACAAATAATAAAACAAGAGGGATATTCAGCTTGAAACAGGATCAGATAACGGTACAGTTATAAAAATTTGAAATGCTAAATCCCAAATGCTTGATGAACAAGGTTACAAGATATATTTTCATTCATTTCGATTTGAGTTCAATTTGTAACCCCATAAGAAACTATATAAACTTCTTCATTAACATATTCCTTTTTGCAGACTAAAGCTTACAGTTTTCTTCTTCCAATTAAAAGAAGAACTAACATATGTTTTAATAGTTGTACTTTGGAGGTCAATGTGCAAGATTGTGGAAGACATGGGATAAATATCTTTTGGAGTCTCAAACCTTGGTAAAACATCAAAGAAGACTCCAAAAACGGCAATTGAAAGTTAGAAAGGGAAGCATTAAATACAATGCAGCAGTTCTTCATACAAGTTATCCTCATTTTTCTCAAATTTTATAAGGGCAGCTGAACTTCCAAGCATTTAATGTAAGGTAGTGGCAGTCTGTAATAGATATAAATCAGAGGAAATAATTTCACTTCAACACCAATCTCTATTGATATGACAACTCCACCAATCTACATTTCAACGTAGACCTTTCACAGACCATGTTTCAATTTCTTAACTCCAAAAAATTCCAACCTAAATGTCAAACCACCAAACAGCATTAAAGAACACTCTAGGAAAGACTTAACAGTCATTCTTTCTCGGAACTAGTCGGATATACACCCATAATCGTGTTATAGCATGTAACGTCATGGCACTGTTGGTCCACCTAAGTGCAGTTCAATTCAACATTAGCAATTAAATGTTTGAATCCTGGAGTGCAACAGAAGAGAAATGGAAAATACTCTGTTCCAAGCAGGAATGTTGTTCAATTTAAAGAGGTTAACAATACCCCAAAAAAATAAAAAGAAACTATGGTTTTCCCAAGGTGCATTTCATTTGCTTAGAGATAAATTGAATACTATGATAAAGACTAGCAAAAAAATTTGACAGTACCTGAGCCAGTAGGATATGAGGTTCATCAATAAATTTGAAATGAGCCTCAAAGTGCATTCCTCTTGCTGCCACATATATTGCTCTATCGGTGTCCTTTTTAACTAATTTTGCTCTGACCCTTCTCCGTTTGGTCTTTTTCTTACTTGAATTTGGTATAGAGGATTTTAGACTTTTAGAGGCTTTATCCTTACTGATTTTAACCTCATTTTCTGCCAGATCATTTTCAACCTCATTTTCAGCCTGATCATTTTCACCCTTGTTCTCAGCCTCATCATTTTCACTCTCTTTTTCAGCCTGATCAATTTCACTCCCAAATCCAGCTGGTGAAACCGCCTCATTCAGTTCCTCTTCAGAACCATCCTCATAGTCCCTCTCATCTGTAGCTCGCTGTTTCTGCTTTTGCGCATCCATACCAAGATCCTCAGCATCTTCACCATATTCATCATCTAGATCATCATTGTCTACCCTATGCTGTAATCCAATGCCAGAAACTTCTTCATCCATCTCATTTGAAGTCTTTGATGAAGAACCTGACACGAAATTCTTTATGCCACTAATTTTGGAGAGCAAAAGCAAATGATTCTGTATAGCATCTTCCAACTCCCTGACAAACACAACCTCTAAAATTTCCTCCCAGTCTTCCACAGTGATATTAGTATATCTTGGATAGCTTTTAGGTTTATAAAGCTTCATTTTAAGCACATAAACAGTACACGTCTGGCCATCATGACAAGTAAATGCCTTGACTTTTACATTAATTCTCTCTATTATATCTGCAACTGTGATTTTCTTTAACTTGTCAGCAAGACGCTTGGCGTCATCCCTGCACAAAGAAAATACATTTAATTGCAAGTCTAAGACCAGTAATAAATAACATCTATGTTTGATCCAAAAAAAAGAAATTCCATTTCTAGATCCAAGATTATTCTCCTTCCTGTACAAGAACTTCCAACATTAACTTGAGACAACACTCAGCATTACATCCTGATCCCATACACTGAGACCAATGGAAACATAACTTAACAAAAGAGATCACTCAATGTAGACATCGAGTCCAATACAACTTTGAGCAAGGAAAAGGAAACTATAGTGCCAGAATGAAACTGAAAACAACTCACTCTGTTTTTCCTATTTGCAAGGGGCATGTCATAATTGGAGTCTTAATATCCTTGGAGGCGATTGTCAAGATTTCTTGTAGACGTGGAATTCCAAGGGTGACATTCATTTCACCTCGCCCAGCAAGATGAAAAGTATTCAACCTGACAAATGATAGCAAGCAATTATCAAATACATTTCAAAAGAAAATAACAAATCCATATAATCGAACTTAATGCATGCTTCAATAAATTAAACTATGTTCCAATATGCAAGGTGTTCTATTTAACTCTTGATAATGTCCCTATATAGACAAAGGTTGTAAGAAACATACATTTGCAGACTTTTCTAACTGTTGACAAAACTCTCATAAGACGAGCATAAGAGAGAGAACCTATAATGCACTGGAAATATGCACGTGTCAATTTCAAGAATATGATGAGGTCAATCAATTTTGATGGCCCATCAATGATTGTGCCCCATTGGCTTCTAGTTCCACGATGAAAATTTCAAACAAAGTAAGAAAGGCTCATTTTTAACCTAATTCAAACAGATACATGATCTACAAGCATGACCCACATAAACCAGTAGGCCACTAGAACATAGGCCAAGAGTAGAGAAACAGCGAGGAAAAGCACCCACTAAATAACATCTTTTAATTGCATTAGCACTGACTTTTATCAGTAAGCCAAGATTAACCCATCCAGCTCTTGGTCAACAAATTGGTAACTTTAGTGATACTTTATATTGTCAACAACTTTGAGCTCGGCATTGTACTTTTAAAAGCTTAAACTCCAAAACTTAAAATCAAATTATAACTCGAATGATTCTAAAGTGAATTTCAAGTGCATCTAGTGATTGATGCTATAAGATAGAACCAATGATACAAACGGTAAAGTAAATGCCACAGTTATCCTGTGTTCAAACGCCAGAATTGAAGAACGTTGGTAAATCAATACACATTCATTGTCACCATTGAATGAACTCTGTCAACATAAGAACCACCATGTGAAAATTTAAAAAAGTGAATGGTTACATGAAAAAGGACACACACACACACACACACATACACATATGTATATCAAATAAACCATTCAGAAACTGAAACTAACTTTTGGCTGTGAACTGGTGAAGAACAGTATATTAAGGTCTACAATAAACCTACAAATAATCATCACCATACTGACATTAATCATGTTTTCAAAAGAAAACTAAATTGCAAATGCACTTTCAGTTTTAATAAGCACACATATATACATATATATACAGCATCCATCGACATTAATCATGTTTTCAAAAGAAAACAAAATTGCAACTGCACTTTCAGTTTTAATGAGCATATATATATATATATACAGCATCCATCAGGTTAAAGGAAAGAGAAGCATCTTACGTCATCTGTGTTGAAGGTTCTCCTACAGACTGAGCAGCAAGCAGGCCTACTGGTTCTCCTGGCTGAGCAAGACTTAGTACAAACTTATGCTTCAGCAGTTTAAAGAAGTCTTGTTTCACCAAATTATGACGAACCAGCTCATTTGAGAAGAATTTATCAGTGAACTTCTCAGCTTTGTCCTTTAGAGCATCCGGCAACTCCATAATATAACCATTGGATGCATCAAGCTGATCATCACATTTCTTATAAATCATATCTTGATTCTGGAAAAGGAGAAAGAAAGAGAGACAAATGATAAGAAACTTTTGTTTTCTTTTAAAAAAAAAAATACTGGTTGAAATGTCAGGAACAGTTCATACTGCTGCCAGAGCTTCAAATTTTGAGATAAAGCTAGTTTGATGAACATCCACACCATCTTCTCCATAGCGAAATTGAACAATGGAACCATCAGCATCACGGACGCTATAATCATAAAAGATCTTCAGGCACTCGAGATTTTTTATTAGACACCTCTGAAGGTATCCACTGCGCGATGTTTTGACTGCTGTGTCAACCAACCTACAACCATTGAAAGATCACATTAAAAAAGGATTGGCAGTATGTCGCAGGTATGAAATTTTATCCTCCACAAATGCTTTTATGTTACATGAGATATACAGACCTAAGGTACTATTGGTGGATGCACCATTATATAAATTCAACAAATAGGTTCAGCCAACAGATGCCATCCCTAGAGGGAAAGCACTAAGACAAGGTAGAAATATGAAATTTAATGTACCCTTCACGACCGGCCATGCAATGGAAGTAATATTCTTGAGGGCGAAGACCGGTAAGGAAGCGATCAATAATAAAGCCACCAGCGCGTGGTGCCCAATCCCATGGGTGAAAGCTGGGTAATGTCTTTCCAGACACCATTCGAGGCACTCGTTTTCCTTCCAGTTCTTGCTGACCCAAATGTGAGGATATTTGCTGGAAATTAACCTGATCAAAGCATGATGCAAATGATGAATGTTACAACAACATATTAACTCCCCAGGAATCATACAATTTAAAATTAAAAATAAAAAATAAAAAATAAAAAAAAACAGCAAGATAGTATATATTCAGGTTTCAATCGGTTGTACATGAAAACTAAGATCCAGTTCAAGTGCCACCATTACCATCTTTAAAAAGTCCAAAGAACCCCAACCCCCAAAAAAAGGGAAAGGAAGAATACATCCGGTATGGTGAATTCAAAAGACACTGGTACTAATTATTCCCTTATTCTCCAAAAGTGCAGGACAACTACAAGTTTCTTTATTTAACAAAGAATTGATCGGTGAACCAAATTTTTTCATTTGCTATTCCACAAGCCACAAAATACACGAAAAATAAATTAATAAAAGCATATTTCCACCATTCCTGCCATTAAGGCAACCTGCATCGTAAGATTGTCAAATCCATTTCAGATACTCCTTAATACCAATGCACAGCTGATCGATAATGGAGTCATTCATTGTGGACATTTCCCCTCCCAAAATTTCCCACTACAAACCTCATCCACAGACTACCCCTCTCAACATCAAACCTACATAAGATTGAGGTATTTGTTGTTTACCAGTTATTCTTGTGTATCTGACCAACATACAACAAAGCAAAAATGGTTATTGAACGGAAAAGAAGAGATATCAAAATTTGTTACACAAGAAAGTAACTATGAAAGTATCTTATTAAAGTTTGTAAAACATTTCAGGGTTGCTCTTTATTCTTTATTCTTTGAGAGAATGGAATGCTGTTTTCCTTCAACTTCATCGTGTATTTTGTCATGTTTTCTCTTTTGTAATGTTAGGACACGTTCATGAGATTAAACTGTTTGTGGAATAAAATAGTTTAATCCTATGTTTCGTGGTGTCCAAGGGACAAGAAGTATTACTCCTGGGCCCTGAGCTAATTCCATACCTAAGGAACCAGGTCTTACGTTATATAAATTATAATTATTAATAGTTAACAATATAATACTAGACAAATGAACAATAGATATTCATCATTAATTTAAATAAATATTCTAATTATTTATACTCAATTTAATTAAATGGATTATATTATTAGAATTAAACTAGTATCTAAGCATTTAGTTAACTTTATTTACCTTTTAAGTAGTATAAATGTAAAATTGTATACACAGCCTAGCCCTATCCTATAATGCATCAACCACAAAAAGGTACCAAGAAGAGTCCAGTCTAAACCAATGCAACTCTATCCTATCCTACCCTATCCCATCAAATATTGTCTCACATGCCAAATGCGCATTAGAGTACATTTAATTCATCATACTAGGCTTTATTAAAGTAGATGGATTGGATTGGAAGGTATTAAGTATTTTATTCTGCGACTTTTAGAGTAATATGGGATGAAATTTATATTCTAATATTGTATTATTTATATCAATTGATATTAATTTTTAATTAATTATTATAGAATAAAACCTTCACCAACCACCACCACTGCAAGCCACCCGTAAGCACCATCATGCACCATGTCCATTGAAGTCAAATTTGGTACTGATGGAATACTAATCGCTCAATCTACACAACTGTATATTTGAAAATTGGTGACTAAAGTTTCAACATATAACAATGTTATCAAATGGCAGCAAGTAGAGGAACATAACCACCACCATTCTTTTCAGTGACAGCCAATCTACATAGATGTAGTGGGCAGTTTCCCTTCATTCGCCATCATTTGACAGTGGCATTACATGGTGGCTGAAGCTTTAATCCCCATTTTTTGATGAACGAGAACTTCTTTGTTAGTGATATAGGTATGGCCATGTAAATCAAGTAATAAGGATTCCTACACTACAGACAGTGACTTTAACAAACATCAATGCCTGCAATGGATGAATGTTTTTGAAAGTGACCAGCTATGGTGGCCAGATAAAGTTGTAGCTTTCAATTAATAGTAGTAGTAATAACAATAATAACAATCCACTAAAAAAAGACATTACAAGCAAGAAGAAAATATCCATCAAAATAGGATTTTCTTTTGGGGTTAGTGGGGGATCTATGCTTTTAATTAGACATCTCTCAACCTTTTGCTCATTGCATACCCATCTTTGTGTGGACTGCTTGTTCACTTCCATGTAAATCATTTTGCTTTCCATCTCTTTACAAAAGTTTACACAGATTCTTTTCAAAAGAATAAGAACTTAGCCACAAGAACTAATCTAAGAGGTATCTACTAAAAAAGCATGCTGCATTAAATTGGTCAAACAATTGCATATCTATGATACTTTCCTATCCCATCGCATAGAATCCAAGACAAAAAAATACCAACATAGTACTTCTCTACAAGCCCAATGCAGGCAAAAAAAAAAACATGGAATTATTGCATAAGTTTCATTTCTATCAGCAAAACCATACTAAAACTTTAATTCCAATCACGAGTGAGAAAACTTACCTTACTACCTTTAGCCCCAGATGTTGTCATGAGAGAGATGCAGTTCTTTCCAGTAGGTTTTAGTAATCCCTCAGACAACAAATCATTGATGACAGAGGAGCTTGTGTGCTTATTAAGTTCACTTGTCATCTTCATATCAAAGTATGCCAAGGCGGCATCTCCGCCACCGCGTATAGTCTTTTCAATTTCTGCTTTCAATTTTATAGGGTCTGCAAACCAAACAGATCAAGATTGACCAAATTCAAGGGTTGTATAAAATGACAAAGAAAAGGAAAAAGAGAGCGAAGTTAAAAAAATAAACAGTTAGTACAAAATCCACTGCAACAGCCAAATTAGGTTATGGATTGCTGAAAAGGGACAAGAATGAGGCCTTTTGCACTAAGAGAGGACCAAAGAGTTTGAAGACCTCATCCAACCGGCGCCCTCTAGCAAAACTTTCTTTTAATTGGCTAAACATTTTAGAAATTTTACATAATTAATTGGACCGAAGTCAAGATAGCTCAACTCGCTTAACATTTATTTTTTCTATGTGCATGCCCTAAGCCATTATGCTTGGTTAACTACAAGTAGGCTAAAGAACATTCAAGAAGATCATCTTCATATATATTCAAAAATTCACATGCACTGAATTAATTCAAATGTTCCAAACTGTTCAAATCTTGTGTATAAATCCTCAAAAACATATAACAGGTAACATTTGGACTGCTACAAACAAAGCATGTTTCAAATGTTCCGGAAATATAGCATACCTATCTCAGCGCCATCCCCGAGCTCAAGAGCTTCAAGATGAATTTTTTTGCCAATTCTTTCAGAACTTTCAAGATGATTCTTCCTTTCTTTGTCTTTTTCTTTCACTATCAAAAGATCGTCCACTCCACAGGTAAAGCCATGCATCTGAATCATGAATATAAATTGCAAGTTAAACAATGCAATCCATCAAACCTTGCAACAAGATTCATCATAAAACTAAGATTAAAGTCAGCTAACCTGCAGAAAAACAGTGAATAAACGGCTCAATGCAGAAAGCAAAGCTCCTGCAGTACTCGAACCGTAGAGTTCCTGAACTGTATGAACCAATCCATAATCAGCAAACTGGGCCTTGTCAATCACACCTTGCACCAAATAATTTTTGTAGATCAAAACCTTTTGTTCATTAAGCTCCTTTTGCTTTGATTTATTCTTGCCAGCCTCCTTTTCTCCACTGGGTTTATCTTCAATGGCCTCTTTTTCTTTGTTTGGATTGTCTTTGTACATCTTATTTGTTTTGCTTAATTTTCCTTTATCATTCTTCCTCTTATCACTGTATTTATCTGCATTAAATCTAGTCTTAAAAAAATCTTGTGGGATTTTTCCATCTCTCTCAACGGTAAATGGCGGGTTCCCCCTAGTAATATGATTGAGCACAGCAGTAATGACCTAAGAAGCCAAAGGATAATGAGAACAAATAAATTATTAAGTTACCAATAATATATTGCTAAATAATGGTGTTTGAAAACCATGCAACTAAAACAAAACATTGAGGAACACTTTCAAATTTCCAAGAATTTCACACATATACAAAAATCAGGGGAGATTAAAATAATTTATTTGCACAGCTTATCAAGTGCTAGCTTACGCAGAATAACCATATATGGCTTCTGTTTGAGAAATAAGCAACCAAACAGAATTACAAGTTTAACATCCAAATCTCCATTAACATCACATACATACACCAAAATAAGCCAGAATGCATGGATCAATATTTTCAGGTTTTGCCTCATTTCAACAGTTTATCAACTAC
This sequence comes from Khaya senegalensis, assembly GCA_032402905.1. Lineage (NCBI taxonomy): Eukaryota > Viridiplantae > Streptophyta > Magnoliopsida > Sapindales > Meliaceae > Khaya > Khaya senegalensis. Next base: position 4,537,288 of record CP135533.1, read on the forward strand.
TAACCTGTTTTCCTGTCCAAAGAGGCTCTGGCTTCCATATTGTAGGCGGAAGGAGATGTACCTCTTGTTCTGAGCTTGATATCAAAACTTTCTGGCCAGATTTGCTGCTGAAAGAACCAAACCCACTACCGGAAACACCAGAACTATATAGAAGCTGATAAAACTCATCACGAGTTAAGAAAGTATCCTTTTTTGTAAGGAGTGCTGCACTTACAATATGATCCTGGAAATTTAAAGAAAAGAATAATAAAATATTGGTAATCATTTTGTTCATATCATGCAGAACTAGGGTAAGGAACAACTAATAATCTGGGTATAGGCAATTGACTACAGTCATTAAATTATCTATTGAACCTGAATTAAGGCTCTAAGCGGATCGCCATTGGAAGGTCTGACATACTGATTATTTGCATTAACAATGTTATAAGCTTCTGCACGAGAAATTTCATCTTGTGGGAAATGAACATTCATTTCATCACCGTCAAAATCAGCATTATAAGTGCTGGAATCAAAACAATTATTAATTAGAAAGGTGATATACTCAAAGCCAGTTATCAGTTAGAGTGCATAAAATAATCATACCTGCAATTTGCGTAGTGCATGCGAAGTGTCTTTTCCCCCTTCAGCACACGTACCACGTGTGCCATTATACTGGGCTTGTGAAGTGTAGGCTGGAAGCAAAGAGTCATTATCACATCAGAGCAACAATAAAGAAAAAGATGGGGAGAAAGGGAAGGAGAGGTAGAGAAAATGGGGATATGTATGATTCAAATCAATATGTGCAGTGTAAATTAAAAAATAAATAATTAAATTAAATTAGAAACAAATACCAAGTTCTAAAATCCAATAACAGTGCAAGTAATTATGAAACAGCCTTATACTTTGATATACAAGGGTACAGTTTCCCAAATTCCTATTATAATCTATATCATCTTCTTTTGGCAAAATCTGTACTTTAACTTGTATTTTCTTTTTAGTACTGAAACTAAGATTGGGTGCCAAAAGCCAGGCACACATATTTAGCACTTGATGGCTTTCCCAGAGCTTCCTATAATCTTGATTAAGAAAACCCAGCACTTGCAAATCTTAACATATCCAAATATGCATAAAAATTGAGATATTGTCAATTAAAATTGTGAAATACCTGCCGATTGACAAGCACAACATCTCCGTCTTGTAAGTGCCGATATACTGTCTTGCCTTCAAATTCATAATCAGAGTCCTTTCCAGGTTGCATGATAGCACCTCTTGATGAAGGTAGTTTTCTTGAAATGGAAATACGCATTTTTTTACTTGGCGGCAGTCTCATAGTGGACAACTTATCAACATAGTGTGTAGCACCAGGATGAATTTCGGGGCCATTGATGATTGAATCCCGCAACTTTATGACATTCCAGGGAGTCACTCTCTGCAAACATAAAAAATGAAAAGCAAGCAAAAGAAATGGGAAAGACCCAAAGTCAGATATTTAAATATTAATTTTTGGCTCATGCATCAAAAACTGCACAAAATGAGATTAGTAACATCAAGAAATTATGCAAGATCATACACAAAAAGGCTTATATTGACAAATTAAAATCAACAAATACAATCATCACTAAACATTTATAAATAAGAAAAATATACACATATACTTATAGCATGCTATCCTCTCCACAACAGCTTCCCCAAGCATAGATTTTAAAAATTCTCAGGCTACTACAGAATGTTGCTCTAGGCAGCCTAAGCTACCATGACATAATAATGAGTACAAAGAATGGATGACAAAGTTATGACCCTTATGATTATAAAGATGCTTAAACTATCAGTTATAATAATAGAGGAAATGAAGTCTTTTCCTCCCCATCAAATTAACAAACTGCCAAAAGATTTGAATGTGGTTCGCTCTTCAATCGTTTACAAGATAGTGAATTAGTCTCCAACAAAAAGGGTTGGTTGGTTTAAGATAAGAATCTAGACCATTCAATGGCCAAGGACTCTTTTTGACCATTTCATGCATCATTCTAAACTATTAAATTGAAAAGTTACTACCAAAAACATATTCATCAAAGTGCAATTACATTTATGTACATCATGCACACCTCTAATAGGAGAGAATAGAGATTATCAATAATACAAATCCTAGATGAAATCAGACATGATATAGATATTGCTCAATCTTAAAGAACCTTTTCACAAATTAGATTGCACTATCATAAAGGAAAGTATTTTGGAATGACAATTCCCATGTTTTTCCTGCCTACTACTTCAGCCCCACTGCTTCCACATTTTGTGTAGTATTAAAGCTTCTGGAGCAAGTGTATTTACAGAGATAATTATGAACTATTAAATCAAAACACATGGTTGTGAAAAGCTACTACCAAAAGAAATGCATCCAAACTTAGTTAAATTTATGTACATCCTGAACATCTCTAACAAGTGTAGATGATCAACAATGCAAATCCCAGATGAAATCAAACATTATATAGAGTTGTTGGCACTAGTTAGTTCAACTAGTAAAACCTATTAGGATTGTACAAAAGAGCTAGGAGTTTAAGTCCAGCTCACACCAAGGTTGGGAGAGGTTTGGTTTATTTTTGCACATTTAAAAAAAAAAAACAAAAAACAAAGCAATGCATGATATAGATTTAGAACAGACATCAAACATTCATCAAAATCCACCACCCGTAATGCAAGAACATGGAGAAATAACACAAAGTTTACTCTGGAATCAAGAAGCACGTATACACCCCTTACCTCAGGATAGGTTAGCCTTAGTGCAAAATATGGAGGAATTCCAATCTCATTGACAGCCAAATAGGGATCTGGTGAAATAACAGACCGGCATGCAAAATTAACTCTCTTTCCCATCAATTTCTGCCTAAACAACCCTTCCTTTTTCTCCAACAACTGACATATTCCCGAAGCCATATCTCTTTGACCTACCATTAAGAATAAAGAGGACCACTGCTTAGCTCATAAGGAAATGTAAACAAGTGAAATTCATTTATTCAGTATAGCTCATATAATAGTAAGAGCTGCACCCATGGAAATACACTATCACACAATGTCCAACTGGCTCCACTCTTTGCTCACGTACAGGTTAGGTTCAGGGTCATTTAATTAGTGCAACCAAAACCAAAATAATCCATTGGCATAATTTCTTGCGAATGCAGGCATATTATTAAAGAAATTCTTTCCGTAGTTTCTTAATCATAGATGTTTTGTCCCAAAGCGTCAAGGAAAAGTCATGAAACCTAGATAATTAATTGTATCACCAATCAAACATCATGACTCCTTATAGCATGAGTCCATTCACGGTTTTAAATACATGTACAATCAAAAGATGTGCAGGTGCTAGTTGATTCAACTAGTAAAATCTCTTGGAATAGTACAAGAGGTTTGGGGCTCAAATCCCACTCACCAATGGAGGCAACAATCAAAAGATGGGTATTAGACTAGTATATAATATATTGTTCATTGGAAACTATGTGCATCAAGTCTATAAAATAATTCTACAACAAAGGCATTGAGTGCTTTCCTATTGGCAAAGTCCAAGATGAAAACAGCCATAAAAAAGCAAAACCAGAATAAAGGTAGTTCTCCATTCTGACATTTATATTACAAAGGATTGGTTAGATGATTGGGGTAAATATGTGGTTAAGTCATGAATGATTAAGATAAGGATAAGATTTCTTAAGGATTAGCACGGATGGTTGAAGAGAGGATTTTGCTTGTTAAAGAAACAGTTGCTAATCTTTTTTTTTCCCTCTTAATTTTTTCTCGCATAACTACTGGCATGAGAGGTTGATTTTAACATCAAAGTAATTTAGCACATAAAACTTTCTTTATTTTTAAACTAAAAGAGGAGAGTATTCATCACCACACAAAGCCTAATTATTTATCACCAATGTCAAAAGCACTTCGCTATTATGTAATACTCACGATGCAGACTATCACATTTATCCACAAAATTGAAAAAATAATGAAACCACTTTCATTGCTTAGTGTAATTCAATTTCATCTCCACATAGCCTAATCACAACTAACATCAGAGACAGCATCTACTAAGGTCTTACCAAACAAGACTGATACTCGCAATCGATATTATACAAATACTAACCTGCAGCATTTTTGCCATCAAAAAACACATTTACAGATTGCTGAAGTTCCATCCACCGAGCAATTGTCTTTGCATGCTCTGACTGGTTAACATAAGCATTTCCCAGATATATATTGCACTGAAGCACCTTACTAAGCAAGACAGTTTGAGGATGCTCCATCACCTAAAAAATCAAACAGCAGAAACAAGTGAAGCTATTTAAACATCCTTGAAAGCATAAAGCTCAGAAATACAATAAACTGTAAAGATTAAGAAAACTTTACTTGAAACCCCATCCCATTTGAACACAACCAACAAAAATGGAAGAGTGACGAAGCCCCAAAAAAATTTAAAAATGACGTTAATTTAGAAAAAAGAACTGCCACCAAGTAGGAATTATGATACCCTTATCATTTGCACATTTGATTCATCAAAGACGTGTCTATTGTCACATGCTCCATTACGCATCGTTTAAGATAAAGAGTTCTATATACTTTTCAATCAAAGTAAGTATTATGGGTTATAAGAGAAGCAGAAGCAGAAAAATGGGCACAATCATAAAGTATTCGCTCAAAACAAAAGGGAGTTGCTTAACGAGCGATTTGAGATGCACAGACCAAATTAAAGTACAGAAAAATGGTATGAAGATATAATGCACAATAACATGCATAACAAGAGGGAATTGGATCCAAAAAGATACTTGCTTTAGAGCATATAGAAGTTTGTAATATGTTTTTGAGGCACTAAATATCTATACACAGTTGATATACTTGCACAAAAACACCCCAATGTTCCTAAAATTACACCAACTTCCTCTCTGCTTTTGCTGTCAAATTACATATTCACACAATCATCCGCCAGCCTGATCTAGGACACAGTCATTACCAAGCACAGATTTTGCTGAAGCATGGTACTTTCTTGCATGCTGCTTTTACACCTATCTAAGATTGATTAATGTCTAAAAAGCATCCTACTGACAAAGAAAAACACTAAAGGAAACTCTATATATCTGTCTGTAGTTAAAAAGATACTGCAGTCTACAACAAAACTCCATGCAAGATCATCTCATGTTGCCATGTAACTAAAGACCATGCCAGATTGACTAGTGACTACATACATTCATTCGATCTAAATGGAAAACACCATAAAAAACACAGAGATTGCACAAATGAGAGAAGAAGAGAATGCATTCAAATGCAGATTAGCATTATTAGCCAGTACAATCTCACAACCCATTTTTTTTTTTTTAACTAAATTTCAGTAGATAGAAACTTTCTTGCAAGTAGAATAGAACTTACAGAATCACCCCCCTTGGATGGGAGGCGGAATTTTGTCGGTGGCACCAGAATGGTCTCTAAGAAGAATATGCAGTGACCTGCTTTCTTTGCAAATCCTTGCTGCTGCATATCACTGATGAATGAACAGAGTTCAAACTCATTTTCCCACAATTGCTTGATGATATTTTTAGCCTGTGATAAAATCATAAATGTTAAATGGCATTTCAAAATCATGCACACCTAAAATTAAAATACAATTATTATAGTCAAGAGGCTAATGCCAACTTACCTCTGTTGGCAACAAAGGTCCAGAAAATAGATCTTTTTGCTTTTTGAAATCATATGCCACTCGTCCCAAACCTTTTTGATGCCTTCTTGGTGTGGTAGCTTGGGTTCCATGGGAGACACCATCAGATGCATGCGTTTCGTGGGTATCAACATCACTAACATCTTCCACCTCCACCTCTGCCTCACCTGCTCCATCAGAAAATGGCTCCCCCAGGTTGCATCCTCTAATTAAATTTGCCCTAATATGAGCACGTGACATACCACTCTGCAGTCATCAATACAGACAACAAAACGTATTGATTTCTGAACCCCAGAAAGTTTTGTGAGGTGGAAAGAGACAAAAATGGCATCTCAAAAGGCTAGAATATCATCTAATACACTATCATGACAAGTCACTACAAATGCATATTGAGCTAACAGTGAATAATGTGACTGTCATTTGTTGACAAAAATCATAAGATTCTTTTAATATTTGTAAAAGTAAGAGTTTGTGTACCCGCACAAACAAGAAAAAAGAATAAAATTGTATAAATGCCTGCCGATAAACAAATACCATGTTAACATGCCTGTAAGTACAAAATGAAAAAAGCAGAAAGCCTAATTTAATTTGCATAAGCCTACTTTATTTTAACTTTCTCTATAAGAAGATACACATATATCTGAAACAGGACTTCCTCAAAGCAATAGATGTTACAGCATTTTCAACTACGAATACCACTATCCTGGCTCTTCATGTTTGACAAAAACTTTTATCAGGTTGACAAACCTTAAATCTAAATTTGAAGAATGTAATATCTAGAATTAGAGCATTATTGTTACAAGGGCTTTCACAAAGAAAGCGCTAATGCATCCCACAAGTTATAAGTTACATACAACCAATTCCCAATGTAATAATTTCATGACACACAGAATAGAGAGAATTTCACAAGATCAACATTTTCTAAGAAGATAAAAAGATTGTATTAATAGAAAAAGATATTTCAAAAAAAAAATCACCAAATCAACTTAAGGTTTATCCATTACTTAAAATTGCTAGCAACAGAATATTAACATCCCAGCAATGAGTTTGACAGCAACATTATCATTTGCTAAAACAGTGTGACAGATAGAATTGAAATCTTGTCTTAAGTCATAAATTGCTAAAAATTAAACATGCCTAATGCTGCCACAAGTTAATTACTTTACGAGAAATAATTATGTTACTAAGCAGGTGGCCGATGAAAGAAACATTTGTCAAAAGAGCCTGGTACATTTGCAATAATCAATCTGGTGAATATTAAAAGTGAACGAAACGTTATAGGAACAATTGCATTTAAAGCCAGCCCACACAAGCTTTCAATAAGCCTATCAAACACCCTTGTCCAAATAAATTCTCCAGAATAACAGGTTTTATATGCCTCATGATGCATATGGCTCTTCACACATATGCTGGAACCATATGCATGATGAGTGAGAATTCCCACTGACAAACATAGGAGGATGACTTTTTCCTTATCAAAAAGAAGAAAGAAAGAAAGAACTATTAAATGTCAAGTTGGCAGTATGTCATATAAAGCACACAACACTTGATGGTTATAACAAGTCATGCATGACTTGTATCTAAGAATATGAAAGTGGAAGATTTGTTAACAATACTACAACTATTTTAGTTTTGTCTTCTCTTCAGCTTTGTATATTCTTCTGATCAATACTATTATTTAATGTGTAGGAGTATAATCATGCTGAGGCAGCAGTTGAAGGTGAAGCACTTTCAGGATCTATCAAATACTCAACAAAAGCAACACACCTTTATGCTTAGTTGGTCCCTGTAAATGTCAGTGAATACAATCTATAGTACATAACTATTTTTAACCACAATATATATGTATATATTTAATTTTATATATTCAACCTTCAATACAGTTTGTATTCTAAAGCTATTTTTTATTTCTTTGAATTATTAACCTTCATAGTCCCTCCTCCTTCCAACAAATTATTGCGCAAATCAAAAACAAGATGAATGATGGAAGTTGTCTACTTTGAGATGAACATGAGATCTTAATTATCAAGACAATATACCATGTGAAGAAGCACACAGCAGAACAATAGAAATGTCCATCCAATATCAAGAAGAATGGAAATTCTCAAAAAAGCAGTCACTAATGATACACTAGCATTTCATCCCATCCAATATCTAACAACAATAAAATCATTATGCTCAAATGTCTTCAGAACTTCATTTGCGGTACCCACTTATATTCCCTCCTACACCCCAATAACATTAACAAAATTTTTCTTTTCCATTTGCAGTACCCACTTATATTCCCTCCTACACCCAAACAACATTAACAAAAAAAATTTCTTTTTCCATTTGCGGTACCCACTTATATTCCCTCCTACACCCAAATAACATTAACAAAATTTAAAAAAAGAAAAAAATGAAAGAAGAAATCACTTATTTCTGTTAACACAGACAAAAACTTGACCAAATTTCAGGGTTAAAAAAAAAAAAACATAAAACAGCACTCAAAATCTCCAACGTCTTAGAAAGATACCAAGGAGAAAGGATATGAAAAAATATACCATGTGAATCCATCCAAATGTGGGTTTGCTGATAGTAGGATTTTTTGCTTTACAGTTCTTGCACGTTGTGGTTTTCATCCTCATAAAATCATGTAAAACAGACTTTGCCTCAGCAGAATGAAGAGAAGTCCATTCTTTGGGCTTTAAATGGTTAACATTGTCGAAGCGTGCAGCTGGGTGAACTGTAGAACACGATGATCTATGGCTACCATCACTGTCCTCTGGATTTGAGGATTCACTTGGTAAGTCTGAGTCTAAACTTTTTGCCCCAACAATATCACCCTTTATGATGAGCTCCAATTGTGAAACACATTTCTCAACCTTAAATCAATATTTAGAGAGAGAAAAGATAAAGAAAGAAAACATTAGGAATGAAACAAAGGGAAACAAAATTACTCCACTATTCACCAATGAACCGAAATTACCTCACTTCTGCCCACTTTAAAATGATGGCAAAAGAAACAGGTTCTCTGTAGAAGGTTGTAAAGAAAATTGAACAGCAAAGGATTGTAAACAGGACAAACAAGATCGATATGACCAAAATGACCTGGGCAATGAAACTGACGTTGGCCACATGTTTTGCAACTGCATTAGAATGAAGAATAAACTGCATCAAATACAGTCTACAAAATATCAACCAAACAATATTTGCAGCTCGCAAAAAATCAATATTAACAGCTATTCCAAAATAAAGTTATTACTTCTAAATTTATTTCCTGATGTAATCAAAAAAATCAATATAAACAGCACAAAGCAATACAGTCGAGCACATCTTTATTTTACTTTTAACCAACTTAGAAAATTTTCCTAACATGTCCAGCTTATTAAAGGATGATGATAAGCAAAGGCTTGGCCAGCTAACATAAAATGTGCTGTGCGTTCAATAAGCCCAAGTTATTGATGTAAACCATGATTTAAACAATTTATAGAGCTGCCAAAACTTTAAATAAATATAGAAGCGAGAACGTTGTGAGCACAGAAACAACTGATAATTGAGGAAAAAACTTACGGTGAAGTTTCATCTAGCGGACCCAATTTCGGATCGTACAATCCACCTGGCAAGGGTCTATCTACCCGGTCGAGCAATTGTGGTTCCGTAATTCTAAGAAAACTATGCTTTCGAACCTCTTCATCTGTTAAGAGACTGAACCAAACCGCTTTCACAGACTCCGTCGTAACCTGTAATAAAGTTCATACTCAGACTAGGAAAGTAATTAAAAACTTAACTTCGTACTTTTCTTCCAGTTATGCGAGCCTCAAACAACTAGAAAGAAATTCAAAGCTCCAATAAACTATCGACATTGACTCAGAAACCATAGCTTCATCACCAAAACACCGTAAAAATTTGAAAAATAAAAAAAAGAAAAGACCGTGCGAGAGAGACCTCTGTTGTTTGATTCATGTTAGCGATTGTCTTAAACGCTGTTGTAGAAGAGAAAAGACGGTAACTGTGACGGTGACAGTGGAGCTCGGTGAGCGGCGGTGACGCTGGCGATGGCTACGAGGAAGGAAAGAGTAGAAGGCAGAAATAAGAAACGGAGGCAGAAAAGTGAAGACGTTTGAGGTTTAAGCGTGAAGCAGTGTGCGGCCTTCCCTTCTATGTACTTCCGGGTAACTAGAGAGAACAGGGGCAGGGTGACTCTTTAGTTGACAGAAGAATTACAGGGTTTATAAAAGTCCCGCAAAATTTGATAAAATGTCGAAGTTATCCCCGTTGTTTAAACCTGGTTTCCGAATTGGTCCCATGGGGTCGTATTACTCCAAGCCCAACCCGTTTATGATCCGCCCGTACGTATTATCCAAGACAAGTTATGCTTCAACTAAGAAAGAATTTTAAACTATTTATTTTTAAGATAATTAGGTTGTTTTTAAACGTATTTCCAAAAAAAATATCATGAAAATATTCTAACATATTAAGGAAAAAAATACCAAATATTTTTTAAAATTTGATATGATTATAATAATACCGATATGATAACAATAATACGAGTAATAGAATTGTAGTTATATATTATTAATAAATTAATTATTTTTTAATAGATTTAATGTAAAATTAAGATAAGATAAATAATAAAAATATAATAAGTTAAGATATCCAAACAGTACAATAGAATTTCGTGTGTGTGGTATGGCATACTTCAACACCATCTCTGATTTCATAAAGCAATTAGGTTATACTATCTAGAACATAAAAATATATTCCAAAAATTAAAAAAAAAAATTGACATTCCTTGCTTTATGACACTTTCAGATTTAATTACAAATCTACCGTTTCAAATTCTAGTTTTAGCAATTCAATTTGAATTACAAATCTAACACACCTACATTTGTAATCTGTCTTTATTTCGAGGTTTAATATCATGGATATTCAACATTCCATGCATGTCAAAATCTGTACCTCGGTTTATTGAGAGCATATGACTGCCAGGAAGATAGCATCCCTAATAGGATGACTTGGATAAAAGGCCATTTACAGGAGCATATGACTACCGGGAAGGATAGCATCCCTAGCAGGACTTGGATAAAAAGGCCACTTGCAAGAATGCAAATTCACAAAAGGAAATATGCAATTAGAATTTCAATAATCCGCAGAAGTTCAGAAGAAAAACTATGAAACAAAATTACCCCGATTAACTGCTAAATAATGAATCCATGTGCGGACAAACTGTGTCATACAGGTATCAAAACCATAGTCCAATACCCCGAGGTGTACTCAAGGAAATATGCAACCTATATGTATCATAAGCTTGCAAAAATGGATCAAAAAGTTGAGGATCAAGCTCTCATTTATTGTTCTTTCTCCTGTCTGCTCTGGCCAGGCTCTCCGCTGTTCTTGGGTTTTGCTGGGGCAACTTTGGCAGGGGTAGAATGCTCCGACTGAGAGAACAGAATCAGGATGTGCATAAGAAAGGTTGCAATGCCCAAGCCAAATGCCGTGAGTGCAATACCCTTCCACGAGGATAAAAGTGAAGACCACTGAACAAACTTCAGAGTACCAAATATCACTATACATGACCAGGAGACAAAAACCTGTTTGCAGTAGAAGAAAATAATTAGATCCACAAACAATTGGGACTACCCTGACTAGGAACGAAATTGAATCAGAAATTGGCTGGCTTTAAGAGACTAGCATCTCACCAGAAGTGATTTTTTTGGTCGGGGAATTTCCTGCAGCTCTTGGCCAATGAAGGTATCATCTACATTATGTTTGTCCAAAAGCGAGTCCTTGTTCACAAAATAAAAATGCAAGCAATTACAAATATATTTTACCAGAACAACCAGATAATAAGTTTAGGCATGGGCAGCAAGTGTGTAGGGAAGAGTAGAACAAGTTGTACACAAAAGGATCAAGGGGTGCTCAGCTTCTATAAAAATTCATACATCAATTAATTCCTACAGTTTTGGACACAATTACTTGAAACATGACACCTGCACTATACACGAATACCGCCGTCCGCCTGGACTAGTTGAATAGTACTAACCTTGGTCACAAATACATCTTTACACCACTGTGCAACAGCATCATCTGTTTCAGGCAATTCCTTCATCAAATGCCTTCTGAAGTGCACATGCACCTGCAAAAGACAGAGCCATTAGCTTCATTGAAGTTAAAAATCTGGAATAATTGCATATGATTGCAAGATGGTTACTCTCTACCAGTCATCCAATCCTCTGATTCACTTGAAATTGTGTTGATTTCAAATGCAAGATCAAACTGGATAGCATTAACTGTAGACTGAATTCAGCTTCGGTACAACTCATTGGTTTCAAACCGACTACCATCCCTACTAACCTTCTCAAAGGGATGAGAACAGCAACCAAGAAAGTAATTTATTTACTGTTATTTGGAATTCAACTTGTTCAACCTAGACCCAAATTTCTTGCTAATTCTAAACTCTTTGTATTGGCTGACTCAAGAAACTCTCAAGTTATCATGACAATGAACACTTGTTGACAAACTTTAACTTGCACCAGCCAACATTCATTTGACCGAGCAGATTATGCAAAACCAGAAATAGCACATTAGACCCCCCTAAAACTGCTCTCTTTTTTCAGTTCTCATTGGAAGTAACATCGATGACTACACTTTATGCCCCACAAAATATGTCATTCGCATGCACAGTATGATCCATAATCATAGGCACAATGTCTTATGCCCCTAAAATAATAAGTAGGAATAAGAATTTTAAACAACTGAATCAACTGTCATAACAAAGTTTTCAGCCTTGCTGATCCTTGTTTTACGCAAGTATTTGAAGCAGAGATATCAAAATCCACACTCATAAATGGTATAAGTGAAATGTTCTAACAAAAGGATAAATACTGCATCTTAATCGTATGCAACATGAAATCATAAGAAAAATAACTCAAATTTCAAAGGTAGAGCCATACGTAATCACAATGAAATATGTAATATGCTTTACACAGTTACTTAAAGAGACAACGTCAGATAGCTTACCACAGAAGGTTGGCCCTTGATGATTCTGAGAATTGTAGGTGCAGGAGAACTTTTAGGAATGGCTACTGTTACATCATATATGGCTGGAACAAATGAGCGCATGTTACTCACTGCTGAAACAAACCCCTGAGAACTACACTTATTAGGTTGCAATTTCAAAATGCAGAAATCAGACCCTAGGATGAATGCCATGCATACAGAAAATCAAGGTTGAGGACTGACAAAAGTGCCATCTTACAATAAACCATAATGATGACAATTTAACTGCAATGCTCAGTCTATTTTACCAAGCTATTCATTTACTTTAGTTTCATTAGGAGGACAACTCTAATTCATTATTGTCACAATGACAAATTGATCATGATGAATCAACAAAGGAACTTGTTACAAAACATTTTTGGACAAGTGGTTAGTGTCACTGGCTCAATATTGAATGCAAAATTCCAAAAACCATTTTTTGATTCAACATAGCTCATGTATGTTTATTATAAGGTTTAAACATCAAGCACTGTAATATAGGAATGACGTTCTGTGCCTAGACCTGGACCTAAGTCATTGTTATGCCGAAGAAAATAGTACAATCCCATAAAGGTAATCAATGAGAGGGAAAAAAGAAATCGAAATCACAAAAAATATTCCCTATTACACACGTACACATGGATGATGCCCACAAACAAGGCATTTTCAGTATTCTTGCCACAGCTGAAGGGTAGGACACTTTTCAATAATCAATAGCAGGCAAGTCATTTTAACAACATATAATTTGAAAAGACAAAATAAGTAAAGCACAGTTAAATTGTTAGGGCATACATCCTGGACTTGAAGAATGATGCCTCATAATTAAGCCACAAAATGCAGTTCATGAGGAAAAGCACAATAGCAAAAAAAATGACAAAGCTAGAAGAGGACTACAGTAACACAGGATCTTTTGTTTAGATTTTTTCAACTACAAATCTGAAAGATTTGAAACTAGCCAGAAGAAGAAAAAGAACAAAATTGAATAATAGAAGAAAAATATATTGGAAAAAAAGGGGCGAGAATCAACCTTTGTACGAGGTATCAGAACATTTCTAGGAGCAGGCAATCCTGTTGAAGCTGCATATTCCTGAGCTGCCAAAAGCTTTGCCTGTGTAAAGCGAGTTCCTTCTACAAAGAGAGCCAACCAGAAGGGTTGAGGGAAGTCTCTTAAGCGTTGAAGACCAGACTGCAGAAATAGTCCCACAAGATTCAGAGGACAACAACAGCGGAGGTCAAAAAGTAGAGTCACAAGTAAGATAGATTAAAAAAAGAATGTGGAAAAAATAATATTCATGCGATAGATAAAAGAAGAGTGATGAACAAAGAAAATGTACATGCTGTATGGAAACAAACATGTACATGAGTAAATTTAGGGGAAACAAATAGAACGCCATACCTTTAATGTGGTTTCATCCTTCGCCCAGCTTCTTTCCAGAAAGAGATACTCAGAAAACCACATTGACCAACCTATGACCTGCATAGATTGCACATGCTATACATCCTTTACAATCACTCAAAAAAGGACAAGTGACGATATTTTGACAAATGACAAATAAATGGGAACAGGAAATGAAGTGAAAAAACAACTAAAAAGATACCTGAATTTTCATCATTTCATATATCATGATGAAGATTCACACTGACATTTAACAAGTACTAATTACCAAGGCAAAACAAAATTTTTTGGCTTTATATTCCAACTGAACTAGATGGTAAGTCTTACTTCCAAGGTCAAAACCATGTACATGTTTAAAAGTGTTTCTCCTTCTATTTAAAAAGAGCAATGGTTTGAAATTCAATAGTACAGCCCAACATACCACAGGTCCAAAACCAATTATATCTAAACAGATTCTTGAATTGAAAATGCTACTCCAGTCTAAATTGGTAAAAGTTCCATTTGAGAGTAGAGATTTAGACATTAAACATCAATCAAATTTATTTAAGGAACGGAGACAATCAAACCAAACTGTTAAAAAGTGTCAGATTAGAGCATACTGGAAGAAATTTTGATGATTTCTTCATAACAGCTAACGTGCTTCCAAGGCAACCTGACCGCTGTCAAAAAGCAAAAATAACAATAGCTCAGCAATAGAAACCTTGTAACCAAGTATGAAATTAGAAACACTGATTCTTGAATAAAAAGAGTACATAAAGTTTATATTTATGCACATTCAATGAGCTTACATGTCTTTAATGTAAAATTTGTGGCTTGTGAGCATAATGCATGTACATTATGGACACATGGAGATACATATAAAGTTTATGCTCCAACATTTCCTTTGTGTTTCCATGCATCTAGGCATGCATACATATGCTTATACATCTTGTTTGTAGATGTGTTTACACATGAGAATAAGATTGCAAAATAGAAATTATTTACCTCAGCCAAAATCCATCCAACAAGCCAATCAATGTCACTTCTATGATTAGGAATGACAAGTGCATGTTCTTTACCTGTGACATTGAAAATTCCAACATGGGCTGATAAATAAGCAACTCAACAGAATTTCACATAGCACAACATCATCCTTTCTCTAAGACTTGGGAAACACAAAAACTACATGTATATGT